>JAKSZP010003031.1:0-85420 GCA_022478985.1 Massospora cicadina | reverse complement strand
GATGCGACATAGCTGGCAACTGAGATTTTATCATATATATTTGATCAATGGGCCCCCCATAGTGAGCACCACTGCTATAAAATTGGCGGTATTCCATAGATACGCTGACAGATTTTGCACAGGGTTTGACCCACTGAGCAATCAGGGCCAACGATATGACAATTGTTGCCCTCAAAATAACAGAATAAACTTTTATCAAATAAACACAGAGCACTTTCTCCCACAACCTCTTTTATTAGATATAATTAATACCACATATTCTTCTTATTCCACTTACTCTCAACTTACTTAACAACCCCCTTCCTGATCATCTTGTCTCGCAAATATTGTAGCAAATTTGGATGCTATGGCTTCTACAGCTTAGTAATTTAATTCGATTATCTCATTGGCTCCGTCAATTCTTCATTTGTTAATTTCACAATTGCCTAATTCAGGGCGATTTCCCAATAACTCAATATCGCCTCATCTCAAGGCGCTCAAATTATTTGTACTCACATTGAACTCGGCATATCCTACCCATTCCACTACAATGACTTAGGGCTTATCATCCAGTCATATAAAAATTGTGACAACCAATATATACCCTAGAAGGAAATGGGGTACATAGTGGTACATGATAGGTGGAATGTTTGATGTCTTGGTGAAAGGTTCTCCCTTTGGAAAGCTATTCAATAAGAAGTTAATTAATTGGTTCTGGTTTGGTGGTGGCAAATGGGCCTGGGCAGATGGCATCGCAATATTTACCAGCACACTGGATAGGAAGATCTGCAATAAAAGTACTAGGTTCTAAATAATCATGACTAATATAAAAGATAGTAAAGATCAAGTTGTATTAAAATCCTTTATGCTAGCTTAAGATTACTCTTAGATAGCCTAAATTTATTTATACTATAATAATTGAGGGTAGATTACCTCAATTGATTAGGGATGTAAGGTAATTAACTGTTGCATTGAGGGTAGATTGCCTTAATTGATTAAGGATGTAAGGTAATAAATTGATGCATTGAGGGTACTGCACAATGCACTTCAGTTTTAGAGTCCATATGACCTCAAAAGTACATAGGAAGACCCTAAATGCAACTATAATTTAAGCAAATTCCTAAAAACGGATGATGACAATAAGTAATCAAACTTGAATCAAATTTGAATTGAACAAATGTTCCATTTTGAATTGAATTGAATAAAGTGAATTAAAGGATAATTTAAATTTAATTAATCAAATTTAAAAACTAAAATATTAAGACAATTGACACTCAGTTCAAAAGAAATTAGAAATTGTTCAGAATCCCCATCCTGACACCCCCTTTAATGGTATAAAAACAAACTGACAAAGGTGCTTAAGACAACTTATTCTTCTAATATATCTGTAATAATTTTGGGCGATATCATTTTGATCCACCATAAGGTTTGCATAGGGTTGTTCCCACTGAAAAACAGACAAAAAATATGGATATTGCTAGTCCTCAAAGCAACCTTAAAGAATGTTATAAGATATATAGCAATTTTCTGTGCAAACCACTTTCTTTTTTAATATTAATAGCAGATTATTTATGCTCCACTTTTACTACAAATTATCAACCTCCTCCTTCAATCTTCTCTTCTCGCTTATATACATTGAGTTCAATCAATACCAATCCTTTTTCCTAGTCTATTATTTACTGCCATATCTGTAAGTCCAGGGGAATGTCCCCTGTGTGTCTATTGGGCCCTCTTCCCATTTCCAAGCAAAAAGGCTTTGAAGAGGTTGGCTGTACCCCTCATCACCCAGGGTGATCTTGCCCATGTGGTAGACGAGTGCTGGGTAACAGCTCTCCCTCTTCAGATCCCTCCCACCTTGCCCACACTCGCCTCTCCCAAACTTGTATGCCTGATCAGGGGAATTTGTGCCAAAATTGCCAAAATGAAGTCAATCAGTCTGAAAACAAGTGGAAATGAGCCCGATGATCGGGATCCACATAGTCAAAAAGGAATGAAGATTGAATCATCAGCTGGAATCGCTGACAGTTTTGATTTGGTCAACACCTCGATCATCAAAATTAACCCCCTCCCAAAATCATTGGGGATGATCCCCAACACACAGGTAGCAGCATCAAACACCATTGGCGATAGTTTAAAGCTCTCTTCCAGCCAATCAGGAATTGTGGCTGATGCAATGCTTTTAACTGAACTAACAGCCCAGTGGCTGGGCATGGGTGGGTTGGGCATCCTGAACACATTCCTAACCAATTAGGACCGCCCCTACATGGGGTGGCCTTAGGGGATTCCCGTTGCTCATCGGGCTAGATGCTGTCACACCAACAGCTGGAAATGCAGTCAAGTCTCAGTTTGAGTGTTTGAGGTTGAACTGACAGTGGCTCAGCCTGCCGCCAAATTCTTTGATGTCAGTTCCCAGTGAACTTATATGCCCCATTCCCAAATAATTCTCTGGTTAGGTCAAACTTGATGGACCTGATCCTGGCTTGTTTCCTCTCTAATCAACCACTATTTAATAAGTTGCATTGCACTGATAAAATTGCTGGTCAATTTTTCTTTTATAATATTTCCCATTAAAAACCTTTCCTAAATATTAGTTTTTATGTTGAAAAATACACCACCTATTCTGCTGACCCTCACACTCCCATTGGGGTTAGTAGCCATACTCGTGTGGTATTTTATTATGTGCCTGTATGAGATTCTGGCTCACCGGCATTTTTGGTGAAATTCCTTTCCAGTTCCATATCCGTCATACCAGCAGCAGTGCCTTTGGCATTCCAGTTTGCCATTCAGGTGCTCTGGCACCTAGGCTGGCAGGCTGATCTAATTCACATGCTGTTTGCCTAACATAATTAACTAACCATTATTTTTAACCATTTCCGCCTTTCTCATAGATATTGATGTAGCAATGGCACCTCCTTTTCAACTTAGACAGGTTGTGAAGAAGTTTTTCCCTGCCCACAATAGTCCAGTTCCACTCAAAACTTCAAACACACACCCCATAGTTGCCACGGTTATTTTGCCCATGTCAGTAGGATCTGACATCCCAACCTGCAATAGTTTACCCCCATAAGAGCCTAGCGGTTTCCCCTGACCCCACTACCATCTCTTTGATATCACTGGATTCATCCACAACTACCAATAAAGAGAACTTCGCTTACTTCTTATTACCCATGAAGATTAGTGTTGGGTCCCATCACATCTCCTTTGAGGCCCTAGTGGACACTGGAGCCGTGGGAAATTTTATGAGTGTAGAACTGGCCCAGCAATTGGAACTTGACCTGGATGCAGGCCCTTCAGTGATGGTTGCATCATCAGCCTCCTAAACCTCATACCTGGTTCGCCGACCAATTACATTTTCAATACACCAGTTCAGCTTCTGCGATTGCTTTTCTGCTATGCCAAAATTTGGTGTTTCCGGTGACCTTAGGAGTGGGATGGTGGCGCTGACAACATGTCAAGATCCACCTGGAGTCTAACATGCTGTCATTCATTAATGATCAACTGGAGGGCGAATTCCCCTAATTGACACTCATAAGAAAGCTCAAGGTCACAGTTCTATCACTTCCCTCATCTCTCCTGCAGGCATATCGTCCAATTTTTCAGACAGTTTAATGCGCCATTAAAGCATTTTTCTATTCTGAAAAGGCGGATAGACTGCCTCCTCACACTAGATTTGACTGTGGATTTTGTACGACGGTGGAGTTGGTGAATATCAACTGTCCGTTGTATCCTCACACAGCAGAGGAGGAGATTTCACTCAAGTCTTGGTTGGATGATATGTTGCAAAAAGGATAGTTGTTTAAGGATACATCACTAGTCGCGTCTCCCATCGTCTTCATTAAAAAAGCCAATGGTTCCCTCCACCCCTGCATCGACTATGGACACTTAAATAAAGTTATGGTTTCTGATCCCTACCCCTGCCTTTAGAGCAGATGAAAAGCCAAGCAATCGCCAAATCTCGGGTGTTTTCCAAGCTGGATCTCATCATTGCTTTTAACCAGATTTGGGTAATGAAAGGGCAAGAATGGTTAACAGCGATCCAGACATAGCAAGTTATTTTCCAATTCCGTGTAATGCCCTTTCACTGAAGAATGCTCCCACTACGTTTCAAATATGATCAACAATGTACTGGGTGACCTCCGGTTTACTTGCGCGGTTGCATATATTGACAACATTCTGGTTCACTCCCCAACTCCCAAACAACATGCTATTGACTTGGAAGCGGTCATGGCCGCCTTGCATAAGGCAGGCTTGTTCATAAAGCCTTCCAAATGTGAGTTCTATAAGGAGGAAGTTACCTTTCTCAGGAACCTCATCCTTAAAGATGGCTACACGATTCCTCCTGAAAAGTTGGTTGCTATCCGTGAATGGCCAACTCCAACAACCCAGAAACAAGATATGGAGTTTCTTGGTAACCATTATTTTTTAAAGAAATTTTCCCCAGCACTTTTCCAGCTCGCTGCCCCGCTCCACCCCCTTACAGGGAAAAATGTACCATTCCACTGGACGCCTAAATGCCAACAGGCATTCAAATCAATCAAAGAGGTGTTTCTATACCCTCCCATTTTGAAACATGCGGATCCTGCCAAGCCGTATATCATTGCATGTGATGCCTCCTTGGTAGCAGTGGGAGCGGTGTTACTCCAAGAGCATGATGGCTTGGAACATCCAGTCACCTATTTTTCCCGAAAGTTTACCTCTACGGAGCAGCCTTGGGCCATCTACAACAAGGAGTTGGCTGCCATAGCATGGGCGATAACTCATTGGAGGTACCTGTTACAGGGTGTTAAACATGAGTTCACAGTCCATATGGATCACCAGGCTCTCTTTTTTTAGTACTAGATGGTCCCAACCCGAGGGGGGGATTTATCAATGTTTATTAAATTACGCCTAGGCTCTTAAGAGCCTGAGGCGAGGGAAGGGGAGGGAGGAGGCATCAAGAAATGGAGGGAGGTTTGCGCGCCAGAGCCGTGCTGCAGTGACAACTGAGCGGAGGAGGGTTGGCGACATAGTGCAGACCTTCAGGGCCATCTCAAAGTGTACCTGAAAGTGGGTGATCATGTATGGAAGGGTCCACACCTGCTAGTCAAAGGCAGCATGAAGGAAGGAGTTATGGATGGTCCAGATGGCTGTGGCATAGGCGAGGACACGGAGGAGTTTGTGGCAACCAAGTAACATCTGCTCGAACATGAGGTCTTACACAGGGTGTCCAGACCAGGGCTGAGCATGGAGGAGCGCGTGGGCCTTTGGCCAAAATGCGGCGACACCTGGACAGGTGAAAAAACGATGGAGGTGGGAGTCAATAGGCTCCACACAGCGGGGGCAGCTTCAGTGCTGGAAGGTAGGGCCAGTCTGGTCCCCTGTCCTGTATGAGCAGTGGAGCACCCTCCATAAGGTGTTGGACACATTTGCTGACAGGATGGGGTGATAGACGTCCTTCCACAATTCCTTAAGCTTGAATCTCACGGAGGGAGGGAGGAGCTCAAGGAGTCTTGAGCGGATGGGAGGACGATCTTGGGGGTTAAGGCGAGATGTGACAACTTGTCCATTGTGCACTCTTGCATGGCGACGGGAACTGAGGCCAGGTCCTTCCCTTCTGTATGGGAAGGCATGGTGGATCCGCGCGCCTACTCGTTTCAGGGCAAGGAGAGCAGGTTCCAGTAGGGGGATGAGGATGGTTTCAGGCGATGTCCTGGGTGGTTTGTGAGCCACTTACCTAATGAGGTCAGAGATGCTCTAGGAAGACCCAGAGCTGCTGACACTGACTGGCGGAGGGCTGGCGTCCATTGGGGCATGGGGGTCGCGTCCCAGAAGACAATCGGCCATAGGAATTTCAGGAAGATTGTGGTGGCGTGGGATCACGTGTCCAGAAGCCCTAGGCCCACTTCACTGCAGGGTCAGGCAATGGTTGAGAGGGCCATTGGTGGATGCTTTGAGCCTTAGATCCAACAGCGGAGGAGTACATTGAGCCGCGTGTTAAAGGCATCTGTGAATGGGCAGACGTGCGCTAGGAACCAGACTTTGGAGAGGAGGAACACATTGGCCATCAGAGCTCGACCCTGGGGGGTGATGTGCCACCAGTCCAGCTGGCAATCCTGGAGTTAACTGCTGCGAGGAGCAAGTCCTCATTGTCTTTTAGCGCAACTCCTTGTTGGTTGGTGAGAACGCCCAGGTAACGGAAGGTACCGCGCACAGGTTCAATACCAAATGGTGGGGGGAAGGTGGGGGGAGCCGACCTGTACAACTGTTGTCTTGGAGGTGCTGACCATGGCGTTGGACGCCTTGGTGTACCTCTCAATGGTCACAGCAGCGAGGGCAACATCCCCAGGGCAGCCATATTAAATGGCGGTGTCATCTGCAAATGCCATGGTGCGGGTGGGGGCTTTACCTGGGACCAGAATCCCTGTTAGCTTGTCCTGTAAGGAGCCAAGAGGGGGTCAAGGGTGATGTTAAAAAGGATAGGGCTCAGGGGGTCCCCTTGCTGGAGACCTTGTCCAACTGGTACTGCCACTGTAAAACCCATTGGCGCCAGGACTCTGGTGTGAAGCTGGTCATAAAGCGCTGATATCCAGCGCCTAGCTGCGGGGGGAGATGGAAGCGGGCCAGGGAAGCATCAATATACTTCCAGGCCACCCGATCATATGCTTTCTCCATATCTAGGAGAGCCACAAAGCCATTCACCTTACGAGAGTTAGCAGTCAAAGTCACTTGAAGGTCATTATAGTTGTCCCATAACGACCTCCCCGGAATAAAACCGTGCTGGGATGGGGAGAGGCGAGGTGACACCCATTTGGTGATGCGGTTGGCCAGAAGCTTCGTGAAGAGCTTGTGGTCTGTGTTGATCAACGTTATGAGCGCCAGTTCTCCAGGTTCTCACGGTCTGAAATCTTGTGAATGAGGGTCGTGATTGAGCCTCTGGAGTCGGGGAGGACCTCGCCATTCACCAAGAGTGCAGCTAAGAGGTCGCGGAGGGTTCTGGCTATCACCGCAGGTTCCAGAAGATACACCTCGAAGGGTATTCCATCTGGGACTGGGGCTTAAAGCCGTGAGGATTTCAGAAGGGTTTCCATCACCTCCTGGATGGAAATAGGCGCCAGTAGAGCCTCATCAGCCTGTGGGTCAATGGGCGTCTCTGGAGCCAGCCACAGGAAGTCTTGGATGTCTGACGGGTCCACCTGGGTGGCATGGAAAAGGCTGGAGTAGAAGCGGTATAGTTCCTGCGTGATTTCCTCCTTATCCGAAGTGGCTGTAGTGCCAATCTTCAGTGCAGTAATATCCTGCGCTGTTGACCGTGCTTTCTGTTTCTGAAAGAAGAAGCGGGTGGGGCGTTCCCATTGAGCATAGTAATGAGATGTTGTAAAGTTTGCTACCCGTTCTTCCTGCAGTGTGAGCTCCAAGCGTAGTGCTTCCTGCGCTGCTTCCCAGTCTTCCAACCAATTGGGACAGGGCGAAGGCTGGCAGTTTCGCTCCAGATGTCTGATTCTGGCTTCCACCCTTTTGACTCTGGCGCGAGCTGCGGTCATCTGGGCTTTGGCACAGTTGTAAGCAACGCGGGTGATGCCCTCCTTGGTCACTACCCATATAGTCTTGTGGTCAAGCAGGTGGGGTGGGGGGGAGGTGAGAGACTCCCGGATGGTCATAGACAGCTTCTCCTTAGTAAAGGGGTTGTTGAGAAGAGCTGGGGCAACCCTAGACCAGAACCTACGCGACGGTCTAAGCGTGGTGGTGAGGACAACGGTGAGTGACATGTGATCACTCAGATGGTTGTCACGAGAGATGGGAGAGGAGACGCGGCCAATTAACAGGGGGCCAATCAGTGCCATATCTATGCGTGACGCTGACTAGAAAGCTCCTCCATCATACTAGATCCTAGTCATGCAACCTAGGCCAGACGCGGAGGGTGGAAGCGCATCCATAAAGCCACTCAGGCGAAGGAAATCCTGGAGGCGACTTGATCCAGGGCGTTTTTTTGCTGGAGGGGGATAAGAGTCACGGACGCGACTTATGGTTGATTTGAAATCTCCCAAGAAAACTGTATTTCGTGGGAGATTGAGTTGGACGAGCTCTTCCAAGAGCCGGTTTTGCTCCTGACCTGCATTAGGCAGGTAGATGCTTGCAGCGAAGAAAGAGAAGTCAGGAGTGGTGAGTTTGGCCAGTATGAGGCGGCCACCTAGATATTGTGAAAAAGAATGGGTTTTAACCTGAGGATTTAAAACAATAAGGGCGGCATGGTTTGTCCATAAGGAGTTGCCTTCAAACTGTTCATTCCATGCAGATTGTTTGTGGGGGAAGATATGGGGCTCCTGGACAGCAGCGATGTCAATTTGTGCTGACCTGAAGTTGCGGAGGAGGCGGTCTCTCCGCTTAAAGTCCCACAACTCATTCGCGTTGATGGATTGCAGGGCCAGGGTGCTGCCGTGGGGACTCATAGCTGTTCCCCTCCATGTCCTGGGGGGTTGCCAGCGCTTAAACCTGCTGCTGTGAGGTGGTTAGTTTTGAGTCCTTTAGCTTGACTATTAGCTGCAATCCGTGAGGAGCGTTGAGGGTTCTGAGGGGAAGGAGAGGGTGGGGGCGGAGGACCCAGTAAGCCAGCCTAGGATGCTGCCCCCGCTCCTTTGAAGGGGAAGGACCTGAGGGTTCTCAACGGCGACCTCCGCGGTGTCCCCATTTGATGATTCTGAGTCCATATTTACTTCCTCCAACACTGCAAAGGAGCCGCGCGAAATGGATTGTGGGTTGGGGTAGGAATCTTTGAGGTGGCACTTCTACCGCAGGCCGCGGGTTGCCAGTCCATGCTGGTGGGCATAGCTCCATTGGGAGCTGAGGGTTGATGCGATAAATCGCTGGTGGAAGTTGGTGGGGGTGCCGCGGAGCCCTGATTGGGGGTGGCTGACGAGGGGCGCCCTGTGGGAGATGCCTTGCGCTTGGTGAGAGAGGAAGTTGACTCTGGGAGATTGGAGGGGGTGCCCACTGAAAGGGGGGCATGAGCGCGAAGGTATCCCATACCAATAGTGGGGTTAGCTGTTTCAACTGCTAGGCGTAAGGCCTCAGGGGACAGGTCTTGAATAGGAACCCATTGTGTGGGTTGTGGAATTGCTGCTGCGGCCATGTGGGATCGTTTTTGGCCTGGTTTAGGCCCCTGGGTGGTGGCTAAGAGGGCTTGTTTTCGAGCTGTGAAGCCACTATACAGTTGTCCAAGGGCGTTACACCATGAACACCGGGGCGCGCCTGATCAGGGTTGAAAAAAAAGGTCTCAGGGCATGCCCCAACTACCGCCACATGAGGAATAACCTCAATATTGCGGGATACAGTGGGGGAGGGGATGAACGATGCCCTAGCAGTGCGAGCTCTTTAGGTGGGAGCATAGTAAGAGGGGACGCTAAAGTCCACTGAAACAACAGACCCAAACTCCATTAAACCACGATGGAGCGCCAGTTTAAGAGACTCAGGATCAACAGTCGTTGGTAGGTTGGAAAAAGTAACCCATGAAATTTTCTCCAGGTGAGAGCATGTGCGGGAGATGCGAAGAGATCCACGCGGAATAATGACCTGGAGGGTGGCAGCATGTTCAGCAAGGGCAGCTTCAGTGAAGCCCACATCGATGTAGTGGCCCTCCACTGATTCATGGATGGTGGTGTTAATTGGGAATGTCTCCGCGATCACTGCAAAGTTTAAGAAGTAATCCTCCGTATAGAATTCAACAGGGTTATGCCCATAATAAGGAGAATCATGTGGGAGAGGGTTGAGCGAAGTAGAGCTTTTTGCGCTCTAGTTTCGGCCCATTTCTTCTTAACATCAGCAATAAACGCCACTTCAAGGGGAACAGCTTTGGGTAGCGTTGGTGCCAGAGGTTTTTGCCACGCCCCAGTAGCTCCTTTGGTACGTTTGTGTTTGCTTTGGTCTGCAATTGCAGGTTGAATGCGAGCTGGTGGTTTGGACAAGTTTGCAGAGTTCCCCTGTTGCTGGAATGTACCAGCAGTTGCTGGCGTCATATTGAATTGAGGGGCGGATTGTTGGGCCTCGCTATATTGGGGAGGCTCATCCAGATTGGAATTGACTCCAGCCAATTGGGAGGAGGGCGATGTTTCATCACCATCCCAATCTCTTTGGATTTTTTCAGCCCGAGTATTTGCTGTGATTTCGTGGGCAAAACTCACTGGCTGATTGGTGAATTGGCCGTTTTCAGCATATGGCGATAAAGTGCCAACTTGAGAAGTGCCAATTACGGGGTTTAAATGGGATGGGTGAGATTGGAACTGGTGTGAAGTTCCAAAATCTGAACCATTTAAATCCCCATTGGGAAGAGTGGATTGTCCCAATTTGGTGCTTAGTGAACCAGAATGTGCGGCTAATCCAACCTTACATCCGAGGGTTTGGGGGCCAGGTAGCTGGGTATCGCCCCTCATGGGGGGAGCCCGAAACATGGCGTCAGCAATAATAGATGGGGCTGAATTAGCTGACACAATGGAGGAGGTGAATGCTTGAATGGGTTGAGTTGCATTCAACTGAGCAGACACCATTAAAACAGCGTGGGTGATGGCTTATTGGTTGGAGGGGGCCCAGCGGGTTGGTGGGAGGTAGCACACTCAGATCTTTTGGGCGTTCAGGTTGCAGAAGTGCGATCAGGTGAACTGGCGCTAGTTAAAGTAGCTCCAGGTTGGGGGGTGGTGCCTGCTTTCACGGCCGCTGCTTGAGAGTGGGTGATTCTGGTTGACACTGAGGTGGGTAACCGGGGGTTGCTTTATTTGGGGGTAATGCTAGCTCGTTTGGCCAAGCCCGCGGGTTCTTTTGCGGGGTTTCCCGCCATATTTGCTAATAGTTTTTGTAAATCTCTTTAGTAGAGCTAAATTTTAAAGCTGAATTGATTTTTGAAAAGTGATGCTTAGCAGAAAGAAGTTTGATCACCAGGCTCTCTTGTATTTTCGAAAACCCTAAAAATTGGCACACCGGCAAGCATGAACATATTGGGACTTGTGCAGTTTTAATACTAAATATGAATTTGTAAAAGATGCGCTTAACATACTTCCTAATTTCCTCAGCTGAAACCCTGCCCACTGTCCCACAGATTTGGATGAAGTAGATCTCATTATCATTATTCCCGCTGCCCAGATTTTGTCAATTGCTCCCCCATTATCTCTTCTGCCACCCTTGCCCCCAACGCCCCGCTTGTTGCTCAGGTCTTAGCCAGTCAAATGACTTGCCCTGAAGGGGTGGAGTTATTTGAGCAATTGACCCTTCAAAATCATAAACACTCTCTGTACTCCTTGGTGGAGGGACTCATCTATTTTAGGTCAATGATTTGGGTTCACCCTCTTTTCTGAGCTGAGGTATTTTGTGCGCATCATGACACTCCCATTATTGGTCATCCTGAAAACAAAAATGCAGTGAACTGATTAAGAGAACCTATAACTGGGTGGGCTTGACAAAGGAAGTTCCGATTTGGATTGCCAATTGCGTTAACTGTGCTTGGGCAAAGTCAGACCTCTCAGGAAGGAAGGGACTTCTACACCCATTACAACAGGCGGAGGGTCCATTGACATCAGTGTCTGGATTTTATTGTCAAACTCACCTGTTCTAATGTGTTCATGGTAGTGATGGTGGTGGTTTATTGCTTCACAAAATTTTCACTTTTCATTTCCTGTACTTCTGTGATCATGTCTGAAGAGACCACTCTGTTCTTCATACGCCATATGTTCTTGATGTTTGGTCTCCCACAGGAGATCATCAGTGACTGTGGACCCCAATTTACAGCGCGATTTTGGAATGAGCTATTATCCATCCTAAAAATTACCCCCTGTCGCTCCACTGCTTACCACCCACAGTCTGACAGGCAAACTGAGCAGGTTAACCAAAATTTGGAACAGTAATTGTGCTGTTATGCTTTGGCCACCCAGGATACTTGGGCAGATGACCTTTCTCTCGCCCAGTTCGCTTATAACAATGGTACTCACACCTCTATGGGGTTTTCTCCCTATGAGGAAACATTAGGTTATAATCCCTCCTTTTTGGTTGGTCCATGTATACACCCAGAGGCTCCTGCTGCCGCAGACTACATTGCGCATATCCAGTCAACCTTTCCTTTGTACTGGAGCAGCTTTCAAAGGCTATCAATGATTATAAATGATTCGCGGATTAAAAAGGCTCCTGGGTCATGATATTGCAGTGGGCTCTCATGTCATGTTGGACACCCGCCATCTGCGGATGCTGGTACCATCCCAAAAGTTTGCAAGCAAATATTTGGGTCCCCACCTGGTGGAGGAAGACTTGGGCAGTGGCACTTTCCGGTTGAAACTGCCAGCTCATTGGAAACAGCATCCCGTCTTCCATGTGTCTCTGTTGTCCCCCTTCATGGGGATCATCCCCACGGAACCCAAACCTATTGTGATAGAGGAAGCGGAGGAAGCTGAGTTGGAGAACATCTTGGCATCCCGCAAAACCTGATGGTCAGTCCAGTATCCCGTGGCTTGTAAAGGGTATCCAGCCTACAAGAACGGCTGGGTCAAGGCTCACTATTGCGCTAACTGCATGGAGCTAGTTGATGCATTTCAAGAATCACACCCCAATGCCCCCCGTCCCCCCACACAAAAGGTTGTAATGGTCATGGCAATCAAATTACCTGAGGCACACAAAAATGTGGCCCTGTTGCAGTTTTCCGGCGGTGGTGCCCTTCCTTTGGAAATAGAAAGGGTAATTTAAGTCCAGGGGAATGTCCTCTGTGTGTCAATTAGGCCCTCTTCCCATTTCCAAGCAAAAAGGCTCTGAAGAGGTTGGATGTACCCTCGTCACCCAGGGTGATCTTGCCCATGTGTTAGACGAGTGCTGGGTAACAGCTCTCCCTCTTCAGATCCCTCCCACAGTGCCCACACTCGCCTCACCCAAACTTGTACGCCTGATCAGGGGAATTTGTGCAAAATTGCCAAAATGAAGTTGAATAGTCCAAAAACGAGTGGAAATGAGCCCAATGATTAGGATCCACATAGGCGAAAAGGAATGAAGATTGAATCATCAGCTGGAATCGCAGACAGTTTTGATTTGGTCAACACCTCTATCATCAAAATTAACCCCCTCCCAAATTGTCAGGGATGATCCCCGACATACAGGTATCAGCATCAAACACCATTGGCGAAAGTTCAAAGCTCCCTTCCAGTCAATCGGGCATTGTGGCTGATGCAACGCTTTTAACTGAAAAAATGGCCCAGTGAATGGGCATGGGTGGGTTGGGTATCCTGAACCCATTCCTAACCAATTGGGACCGCCCCTACGTGGGGTGGCCTTAGGGGATTCACATTGCTCGTTGGGCTAACACTGTCACACTGACAGCTGTAAATGCAGTCAAGTCTCAGTTCAGGCATTTGAGGTTGAACTGACAGTGACTCAGCCTGCCACCAAATTCTTTGATATCAGTTTCCAGTGAACTTATCTGCCCCCATTCCCAAATAATTCTCTGGTTAGGTCAAACTTGATGGACCTGATCCTGGCTTGTTTCCTCTCTAATCAACCACTATTTAATAAGTTGCATTGCACTAAGAAATTTGTTGGTCGATTTTTCTTTTATAATATTTCCCATTAAAAACCTTTCCTAAAAATTAGTTTTTATGTTGAAAAATACACCGCCTTTTCCGCCAACCCTCACACTCCCCTCAGGGTTAACGGCCATACTCATCTGGTATTTTATTATGTGCCTGTATGAGATTCTGGCTCACCGGCAGTTTTTGGGGAAATTCCTTTCCAGTTCCATATCCGTCATACCAGAAGCAGTGCCTTTGGCATTTCAGTATGCTGTTTGGGTGCTCGGGCACCTAGGCTGGCAGGCCAGTCTAATTCTTACATGTTGTTTTCCTGACAATATCCTCATTGGTTCATCCTTGTAACTGTGATGTCACAGCGGTCTATTATCCTTAACTCCACTATCACCTTAGTTTGAGGTGATCTCCAAAATATTCTTCATGAATCAATATTGCTTATTGTATTATTTAGAGGCGACCAATAACTATCCTTACTGGGCTTAGTATCGCCTTATATCAAGGCGCTCAATAATCATATAAGTAAATTGTTGTTAGAAGATTTTAGCCAGTCAGCTGTAGTATTTGGGGCTTATTGTTCAATCATATCAGAATCTCAACATTGCCCCCACTTGACGGATGATAAGTCCTCTATTGCTTATATTCCCAAAGGAACTTTGCGTGCACTTGGTCAATGATCCAACTGCTTGTTGGGTCTTTGATGGTGTATGCTTAACGCCCGTTTTCTCATTTATTTTGAATGGACCAATCCATATGTTGGCCAACTTGTGCTTCCGCTAAAACCTGTGTTGGTCATGGAATAGAACCATGTCCCTGTCTCTGAACTGAGCTAACCCACTACGCCATACTTGATCAGCAGCCTATTTTTTTATCTTCTTGGCTAAGCTGAATGAGTATGCTTCAGTTTGCAATTTGATTAATGTATCATCTAGGGTCATCAATTAGAGTTGGGGATTCATTCCGCTGGTATCTTCTACACAGGCATACAGCAGCGACAAAAGAGCAGGGTGTCGTCCATACAGTAATTGAAAGGGGCTCTTCCCTGTGGCAGAATAGTATTCTAATTTTATAGGCAAAGATGACGATGGAAAGGAGGAAACCTAAATCTGAAGGTTGATCCATTACTAAATTTTTTAGTATGTTCACCAGGGTCCCATTGACTTGCTCAACCATCCTATTGGACTCAGGGTAATATGGAGTCTTCAAAACCCGCCAGATGGACATCAGCTCATTTAGCTTTAGCTGATGTGAGAGGTTGCATTTGTTCTGTTATCAGTAAGGACAAACTGAGGGCAGCCATGTCTTTGGATTATGCATTCCATTATAAACTTAGCCACTGTGACAGCCCCCAAATCCCGTATTTCCCATGCCTCAACACACCTGATCAAGTGGCTGATTGCTACCATAGTGTTTGGACCAGTTAGTTTCCATTGGCAAGGGGCCAACAACATCAATGGAAACTATATGCCAAGAAAAATTTAGTTTCACTAGCCGTTACAAGGTCTTCTGACAGAATGGCTTTTCCACTTGGCACTGGTGGCAGCAGGTTTTGTCTCGAGCACATCAAAGTTCATGCTTTTCCATTAAACCAAGGGTGCAACAATTCCAATGTCTTGTGCAATCCATCATGTCTGACTGCCTTATGTGCACACATAATAATGCTTGGCTGTGCTGAGGGTCATGGAAAGTTTACCGTAGAGTCTCCAATCCATTTATACAGCTTACCATTCCACTGAAAGGTACTAGCTTGCATCTTGTTTAACGCTTTTATACTTGAGGAGGTTTGTCTTCATATTTCCACTTAGCATTTTATTATATCATATCACTCAAATCTGCTATGACAGCAATCGTTGGTAGTATTGACAAGGATCTGGCGTTCAGGTGTTTTCTCCAGGTTGCTGAAGATTATTGAAGTTATAAGCCTGTAGTTTGAAAGCTCATCAAGCCAGCCGTCCTTCAAGCCCCTTTAAATTTAGTAATCAGCGTATAGAGGCATGGTAAGTTAGCACAGTGAAATGTACCCCATGGATGCCAACCCAAAATTGTTTATAAGCGTAAATAAGTGCCAAACGCCCATTATCTGTCACCATATAATTTTGTATATAAACGTACAATATCTGGCTACATTAAGCTATGTGGTGCTCAATTCTGTCGTTATCAGACTTTGATAACAGCGTCCTGACAGCGGTGAGAGAAGCGCTCATTTTAATAATAAATGGCTTAGCAAAATTAGGGTATTTTTACATTGGTGCTTAGGTTAGGTATAGCCTATGTTTATCAAAGGGTAATTAGCAGTTTCTCGTTTACTTAAAAGATACTTCACTTTTAAGAAAGTGAAATAGAGGTTCCCCTAATTTATTAAAATTATCTACAGACTGGCAGTAATAGCCAACCATTCACAGAAACACCTGAACATTGCTTTGCTACTCAGCCGCACCATTCATTCAATTGCTTCACCCTTTGCCAGCTGTGACTGTAGGCCATGTTTATCAACGATGTAACCAAGATATTCCAGATGTTTATGTAAGAAATTACACTTACACAGCTTTATTTCAAAATTAGACTTGGAAAGCTGATAGTATATGTCACGATTCTGATATGACCGGATGATAAGCCCTAAGTCATTATGGCGGAATGGGTAGAATCCGACAATCATGATATAAGCTATAGTTAATAGAGCTCCTTGAGTTGAGGCGATATTGGGTTGGAAAGGGTATTGAATTGCCTCCAAATCATGGAATAAGATAAAGTCAATGAATGATAAGTAATGAGATGTCAATGTATGAATAATATTGAGTGGATCGCCTCAAGCTTGGAAGATCATGAATTTATTAAATGATGAACTCTTCTGGAACCAATGAGAATACAGTAAAACGAATAGTCTAAGAAAAAGGGTTGGAATTGATTGAGATTGATGTGATATCAGAAATACAAGAAGATTGAAGGAGGGGTTGTTAGTAGAAGAGAGGGAGTGGGCCAGAGAGGATCCAATGAAAGTATAGAATAAAATAAAGAAGTGTTATTGGGGCAATTGCTCCATTTTTATTAAAAAGTTTATCCTTTGTTTTGAGAATGACAATCTTCATATCATCAGTCCTATTGCTCAGTATGTGTAACCCTGCGCAAAACCCTAGTTGTATCTCTGATATAACACCAAATTGTAACAGTATACTTCTTCTAGGTGTTGCAAATGATCCGTAAACATACTGGAAAATATGGTAATCACATCAAAATTAAACTAGGATGAAGGAAATTTATGAATCTCCAAGAATACCTTCAATCGCCCGCTGAAAGGTCACAGGGGCATTTCACAGCCCCTGCAGCATTATTGTAAGCTAGTAGAGGCCCTGATCCATTATCATAGCACATGTTTCTTGTTCCTCCTTGGGCAGCTCTATATGCCAGTAGCCAGAAATTAAATCCATGGCTGAAAAACATCGTGTGTCACTCAAGAGGTCTAATGTTCATCAATCTGTGGTAAAAAATAAGATTCCTTTTTAGTAATGTTATTCTGCGACTGGTAATCTATTACTACGCGATTTGAACCGTCCTTCTTCATAACAAACAACACCAGAGAGGCCCTGGGACTCTTGGAGAGTACTAGCATCCTGTGATACACTAGCTGAGTAATTTTAGAAATATTAACTTCATCCTCCGCCTTTGAATGCCTAATGGGACAGAGGCGAATTGGTAGATGATTTACAGTATTAATATGATGAAATACATCATGAGCACAGCCCAAATTATAAATCGTCCTTAGCAAAAATAATACTATATTTATAAATTTGGGCCAAAGCTTGAACCTTTTAATCCAGTGTGTAAGTCCAAGGGAGCACCCCCTGAACTTGGACTGAAAGGCGTTCCTTTCTTGCCAAAAGGGTCTGAAGAGTGAGACCATCCCCCTCATCACATAGGGCGATCTCACTCATGTGGTAGATAAACGGTGGGTTAAGGCCTTCCCCCTGAAGGCCATCCGCCCATTCCCGTTCTGACAACTGGTGAATTGATGCAGTGTATCAAGATGCTTTGTGCTGAAGTTTTAGTGGAAAGGTACTGACATGGGAAGATTTAAGTGAGTCCCTTCCAGAAACTGGGTCAAGTTACACAAGATCATTGAAGGAAATGAGCCCTCCTCTTTTGTGGAGAGGCACAGCTCCACTGAACTTTGAAAATTGCAAATTAACAGGAAAACTGGGGCAATTGGGCTGGGTATTGAATCTGTTCCACTCAATTGGGACTGTCCCTATGTGGAATGGCCCTGGGAGATCCCCACCAACTGTCAAGAGAGATGCTGGTACTTGGGCAGGCACACTCGTAATAAAAATGTGAATTGGGCGCCAGAGGCCAAATTTACATTAGCACAGTCTTCCACCAACATGTCCACTTTAGTTTGAATAATTACCACTAAAGTTTTATCATTCTAGGTCGGAAAAATGAAGCCCTTACACCCATGCACGCCATCTTATTTTCTAAGCAACTGAGTATTTAAGCAACCAGCCTCAACAGATATGATTGTCAGTTTATTCTTTTCCTTATTTTGCAATAAAACCCCCTTAATAAATAAATTTGCTTGCTGGAAATTTTTCCTTGGTACTCGCTGTGATACCCAGCCCCAAAAATGCTTTTTGGTGTGTGCAATGACTGGTATCTGTGGCCATCATAACAACATTGTTGCCTACATTCATGGACTGAGCATACCAAACTCAGAAAAAGCTTAGACACTACTCACTGGCCAAATCTAATTGGCATAAGGATCTGTCACTTCTTTTGGAGGCTTTACCTCACTGCTGAGAGAGATTTTGCAATCTCACCTGCCATCATGCTAACAAAACTGTTGGGGAACCCAGCACCATTGTCAAAGAGTAAGAGTTTCTCACGCCTAAATCCACTGGCTCCATAGTAGCAACAACATGGCTTTTGCCGTTTGCTTCTTACCATCATCTCAAGTTGTTGTATGTGGTTCACCCAATTTCTATCCTTTTTTAAGTCTTTTGAGCAGCAGTGCCTTTGGCATTCTGGCTTACCTTTTGGGTGTACTTGCACTCCGATTGGTAGGTCAGTCTAAATCTCATTTGCGCTTATTAAGGCACTTTTTCAACCCATAAAGACATTCTCAAGGCACCAGAGAACACAACAATTGACGATTGTTGCCCTCAAGCCCAAGTTCTTCTAAATCTCAGAATCATGGATAATGATGCCTCTTCAACGGATAGAATATACACTAAAACGCAATTTTTTATGTCGCTTGATTTTGTAATAAGGATACAGATTAGCCAATGATATCTGGATTTTGAAATGATCAGGAAGAATAATCCCAGGTGAAGTAACAGTTTCTAACTTGGAATGACAATATGGTGCAAAAATTTTGCCATATAATCCTTGGCAATTTCCAAACTAATTTCTTTCCCATTTATTTGATGATTTCTGGAATGGTCAAGTTGAAATTAGCGAATAAAGAAATACTATTAAATTATGTAATCTAGTTAAATAACCACTGCACACTGGCCTGAATCCTCTGATAACCTACAGCATGATACCATTTCTGAACACTAAGTTGACAACCACCTCAGTTCAAGGCGCCAGAGCCTGATCTTTTTAATTATAAAATAATGGAATGATTTGTCCCAGTATTTCCAAATTTTTTTCTTCAAAATTAAGCATTAACTCCATGAGATCTCATAAACGGAGTACCAATAAGAAAGTTATAATTCTAATTTGGGATTATTCAGCAGGATGCATATTACCAGTGAGCAAATCACAGTGACATGGCGCTGTACGTTTCCTCAGAAGTTTTAGTCTGTGGGACTGCAGTACCATAGATTTTCCAGTAATCAATTTTGGAGCAAGGCTCAGTCACTTTACTAGTCTAGTGGACATAATATTAATTAGTGCCCCACTGTCAATGATGGTTCATACTTTAAGCTTATTCACTGACATATCAATATAAGTGCATTATGATAAATAATCATCCACCAGATTTATTGTAAGGACATCCAGAGTGTCCACTTTACTTTTTTTAAATTTTAAACTTCAGACCTAGCTGGCAGCTGAACTTGTTTAAACTCCTAAGAGATATACCCAAAATTGCCTCCTTCCAGTTGTTGGATTTCTCCAGATAAAACTAGAAGCTTTTGTTGGTTAACTATTGAACGTAAGTCTTTAATATGCATTTTTACCAACTCAACCTTTAAATATTTTATGTGCAGTTTTTACCTACAAACTCTTACTTGTGGTGACTAGCTAAACCAGAATAGGCGGTTTGTCATCGGCGCTAATTAGATTAATGACAGGTGATGCCAAAGAATTTCCTTACTAGGGATTTTTGTGAAGGTGGCGGAAGTAGAAAATCCCAGTTTTATTCTGCACTGACTTTCCCAAATCTGCCTTATTGCCAGGGTACTACAAATGAATTTTAAGCTTAAAAATCTTAAATTTTACAATGATTGCATAATGGCCCATAGTTTTCAAAGATAAAAAATAACCTGATCAATATTTGGCCTATGGGAACGATGCCATATGGCCGAGCTAATTTTCTAGTTGGAGCGTTGTTCTAATTGGGTTGGTCATGAGGTTTGTGATTACTTGAATTAGGCGCCTCAATGCTGATTGCTCATTGATGGAGATAATTTACCATATGATTTATGTCATCCTCCTCATTTATGACTGGTATCAACACCCTATCCAAATCTTTATAGGGCTCTCAGGCAAGGCGCAAGGCAATCTGAGCATTGAAGTCATTTATAACATTAGCCCTTGATAGCATCTGAGCCTCTTTTTAGCACTAATGGTGCCCAAACCAAAAGGGGAGCCGCTATACATCTTTGTTTGCAAATGGGCCCAACAAAGGGATTAACAGAAATAAAAAAATTCTTAGTAGTGTACCTCAGCTAACAGCCTAGGAAGCCATATCAGAAGGCGAGGAAGCTTTGGAGAAACTTTTGCCCAGAGCCCACTTTAGCTGACGGACCATGGCAGACAGTATTGGGGTGGGAGCATCGCGACATGGGGAATAAGGAGGTATAGTTGTGGGTTTTCTTCATTTATGAGGCCAGCGGTGTCTATAGCCTCAACGTATTGAGCAAGTTGATGCTCAGAGAAAGCGATGAGAGCTGGCACACAAGTGAAAGACTTGATGCGCCAGTGAGTTTTGGTATAATTGTGGTTAAAAGGAGAAGTTTTTGCCACATCAATGAAAGCGCGGCTTGCTCCTAAGGCAAGTTCCTCAATTTCAATCTTTTCATCTTCCTCAAAATCATGAGAAAAATTGGGGATAGAGATGCCCTCAACAAGGGGCTCCATCACCGCATGAAATTGCTGACAGAGTAGGGTGTTGAAAGGAGCTTCAGCGGCTTTGACTGCTATTTTATTTATATTTTTATATATAGGATAACCGTTTTGAGGGCGAAAATGGCAGGGCCGCAATTCAGGAGGTTCAACAAAAATTCCCCCAAAGAAAAATTTGGTTGACATGGTATGGCCGTATGGCTACATCAATCCATTTGAGAGCCTAGAATGGATTGGATTAAGCCAGCACTAGCCAGCCACCAGAAATGGGGCAGTGGCAGAAGCTGATTGGCCACATGCTGACCATGGCAGCTCAGCTGAAACTGAGTCAGCCATTGACTTAGGATTCTGTAATCCAGTCAAATTGTTAGAATTTTTTAAAAAATTTAAATTTTGATTGGCTGCCGCCTTGGAAACAGCGCCAGAATTTGCTGATGTTGGGAGTGGGAGGATTGAGCCCCATTTGAAAAATTGAGCCAAACTGGATACTTATCCAACGCTGGAGGGAGGAGCAGTGGAAGCGGTTGAGGCAGAAGCCATAGGGCACTTGCACTTCAAGTGATCAAGCTCAAAGCACAAGGGGCAAATGGAGTGGCTGTTCTTAACACATTCCCAGAATGGGTGATCAGGGGCGGATCTGATTACCATGTGTGGGGGAATCGTGAGATGGATGTCATGATGGAATAAGCAGATTGTCACAAAGGCGCGCAGCCCTGCCAAATGATCTGCTCCATTTGGAACCACAAATTGCAACACAGGGTCTGCGCTGTAAATGGCCAAAGCCTCCATAAGCTTGTAGCGGAGGCGTTTGGGGGAAAGGTGGGAGGAAAACCTAGTGAACTGGACCACCAAAGTGGCCTCATCCAGGAGCTGGATGTGAATGGTAGGCAGGAAATATTTTTAAAAATTAATGGCAGCTTAAATGCTGCTGTTGCATTGGCTTCAGAATGGAAACTGAGGTCAAAATACTCCTTTAAGGGGGAAAACAATGAAGCTGGCAGGTTTAAACACCGCTGTGACCATCTTAATGATGGCCGCACTTGCATATGGGAAAAGGTTCTCATATTTGACCCAGAGGCTGAAACTTAAATTGCCCATGGGAGCACCAAAGGGCTCTAGAGCACCACCTGGGAACTTGCGAGATGATGGGCCAAGTCCTGAGGGTGAACATAACGCCTGGAGTGTTAGGGGGCTAGCAGATCCAGCCCAGGCATGCTTTGGTGGCAGCCAAAAGATGCCAGATGGTGACTCACCACCCCCAAGCCAGGGCAGCAGGCATTGATGGCATTGACATTGGTAAGCTTTGGCTCAAATGAGTGGTCATTTTTTGCATTTTCTTAAAAATTCAAATTTGGCATCAATTTAGTTATCAAAGTGAAAGAGAGATCCATTGATAGCATATGAGCCTCCAGATAGAAAATTTATCAAATATTTGTATAGGTTCATCTTTATTAAAAAAGATATTGAGGAATTCCTTCTTCTGAGTGGTCATCTTCTCTGCGCCTCCAAAATCCTTGAATATAAAACTTTGTCATTAGGATAGGACACGTTGGCTTTTTTCATCTTAAGCATAACTAACTCCTGACTATCAGAGTCCAGTGAGTTCATAACCACTGACAAAAAAGTGGTGTCGGATGCTACTCCAATTTTCTCTAGAAAAAATCAAGGAAATTATGCATATCCGCCTTCTTATTGAAATTTTTAGTAAAGTAACAGGATGAAAATAATATTGAGTTTCATAACCGCGGGCCTAAAGGCATGCGGTATACTGGTCTGACTTTCCAAATTACCAAGATGATAAATGGGTTTAACCTGGTCTGAAGCTGCCTTAGCATTGTGAGAAGCGAACACTCTCTCCACCAAAAAAGATTTAAAAACAGCAAGCATAATACCTGTACCTGATGTCTCAGTCCCTACACAACCAGGCTTCAATGAAAGTTTTTCCAAAGCTACTTGATCTTTACACTTGCACAAACTAGTACGCATCTCCACTTTAAATGGATTAATATCTCACGAAAATTTCTGGTGTTATGCCTGCAGCTTGAAATTCAAATTGGCAACCATTTGTTTAAAAGCTTAATATCTGCTTTTAAAACGATGTTCTCACTCACCAGAGATCCTATTTTTGGGCATGGGCCTTAGTTCCAGATGTAAGGAATTGAGTTCTTGATATAAATTTGCATTGGAGTGAACTTCTCCATTCATGTTGGTACAAAGGCCACTGAGCTGGCGTTAATGTATATACTTATTTCCTCTATTTCTTTTACTTGGCGATCATGTCCAAAACATGATTCCAGTCAAGCAATTCACGCAAGCATTCAAGTTCATATATAACTAACTAATTCTGGCAAGATGTTTTTTAACCAATTGAGCAGCCACTTCAGCATCCGCTGATTGCACTACTTCCATCATGTAATATCCCTCATTGGAGGTATCAGAATTCCTAAAAATTAAACTCTTCTTCAGATTAAAAATTGGAGCTCCTTGAGTGAGCACCAAATGTTAAAATTGGTGCTAGGTGTCTTACTTTAACTGCACAAGCACTAACACACAAAACCACCAGGTACTGTTTGAGCACAGTAACTGGGTAACACAAAGATAAGCAAAATCTTTCCTAAAAAATATGGGTTTATTTTAAAAACAAATGAGCACATTGTAGTGTCTAACCAGCTCCTTTCTGTGGCTAACCAGCTCACTCCTCATACTGTTCCTTTTGGTATATGAATGTAGCTTCTCTCGTGAAAAAGATTCCCTTCCACGAGATCATCCTTCTTATATAAGCTCTTCTCATTTATTAAGATCCTATTGATTCAATTTCCAGCTACCATTCAGAACTTAGAACTAAAAAACTAGAGGCATAATACACATTTTAAATCAAGAAAGCAAATGCTTAGGATTAGTTTATTTTCATAAAAGTCATTAAGCCAATTGCCAATGAAATTATGGCAGAAGGCCTTACTTATAATAGGAAACTATTAATGACTGTTTTATGCTGGTGCGGGGCTAAGGAGTTTTGATAATACAAATGTTATTGAGATGCCAAGGCCACGGCATTGGTAAGTAATGGATAAGAAATAATGATTGCACTACTGGGGATTAAGGATTAAATTGACCAACATAAATTATCAGTAATTAAGGGCTCCAGCAGATTTATTAGAACTGGTTTGACTTTTCAGTGACTACATATAAAGTTGAAGGCCTTGAGCTCACTCCTTAATATTTATTTGGGGAAGGTAAAAAAATTTTTGAGGTGGGTTGACCTTGGGACAAATATACCACACCAAGTTTTTTTAGCCAGTACAGGTTTTGAACTTGAAACCTGCACTAGGGTGGTCACTCCTTCATACTAATCAATAAACTCTGTATCTACTTATTATTGCAACTATATGACTAAATAAGTAATATTAATATCAGATAGTTGTCAAACCAATTCCAACAAATGTCACATTTGAATGGAATAAAACGTTATCAGAGCACCTTCAATACCCTCCAGACAGCGTTGATCAGTTCCCCCAGTATTGCAATATCTGAACTTTAAAAGGGAGTTCATCATCCATACTGACACTTCCCTTTCCGCCATTGGAGTGGTATCATCTCAGCGGGACAATGACAGTGTGGAGCACCCTGTCGCCTATTGTAGCTAAAGTTTGAATTGTCATGAAATGAATTATATAGTAGCCAAGCAGGAATGCCTAGCTGTGATTTACACTTAAAATAAATTTTGCGTGCATCTACATTGAGGGAAGTTTAAAGTTGTGATTAAGCAAGCTTCTTTGCGTTGGCTAAATTATCATTGGGAGCTGGAGTGATGGCTCACATGGTAGCTCTCAAACTTCAAGCCTAAAATCAAAAAGTAATTTACCAAGCTTGTATGAAGTATTAGAACGCTGATTGTTTATCACGGCTACCAACAGTTGCAGTAATGGCAGATCTAAGTGATTTGATGTATGAAAAGATACCTAGCAGCAGGTATGCCAAAAGCCACCTCAAGTAATCTGGCATCAAACAGAATGAGGGCTAGTGCTTTCTGGAAAAATGGGGAGCTTACAGGCAGAATGGAGGTGTTGTGTTGAGTTTCTTAAAACCTTTGCTTAACTGAACAATAACATGAGTGCTCATAAGGAAAAAGGTCACAGAGGGTTAAGCAAAACTTTAGAAGCCTAGCGGCCACATTTTTACTGGGAGAGCATGCACAATGACATTCTTGAAACGATTTTCTGTTGTCATCAATGTCAAATAGATAAGCTTTTCCACCAGAAGGCCTCCTGTTGGCTGATAAACCCCCAGTTTGCATGGCACGTGGTTCCATTGACATCATAGGGTCCTTGCCAATGGGCGCAAATTTCTCCAAGTACATCCTGGCATTAATAGATTATTTGACAAAGTGGGTGGAGGCATACGAAATATGAGATTTGGAGGCGGTCACGGATGCTAAATTCATAATAGAGTGCATCATTTAATGGCACGACTGTCCATAGTTCATTCCCACTAACAACGGGACTAACTTCACCTCACATATCCTCCCTAAGCTGAACAAAATAATGGCCATCTGAAGGGTTCTAACAATCTCCTACCATCCCTAATCCAAGGAAACTGTTGAGTGGGTTAATGGAACCCTAGTGAATATACTTAGGAAGCTTGTGATGGACAGACTGGCATACTGGAGAACCCTCCTTTCCACCAAAATCTTTGCATACAATATTAACTATCACTCAGTGACCGTGAAAAGTCCCTTTCAGTTGCTTTATGGGAGGCACCCATCCCTATCTGCATCTAAACTCCTGTGTAGAGGATACCAGCAGAATATATCCATAGTGTTATTTTGTGATTTTGACATCCACGCTAATGAAACTTCAGAGTGAAGTTATTCAACAAGCCTAGATAAAAAGTTAAGAGATCACAATTCCAATCAACGCTGGTGTAGCAGACTTCTGCAGTTCGTGATAGGAGAGCGTGTCCAATTCCTTGATCTTCATGTCTCAGATGGCGGAATAAGTTAGCTAACATATGGGTCAGTCCCTTTTATATAAGAGATAAAATGGGTGATGATTCCTACACAATTAAGGACCTGGAAAAAAGGCAGATTATTAACCACGTCCACGCTAAGTTCTTCAAATATATAACCAATAGTGGACATGACAAGGGGGAAAATGTATATATATGGATAACAATGCGCCTTAATAAAAAGTAAAACATAAGCCAGCTGCCTCTCAGGCTTTTTCACATTCAACTTTGCCGCCTTTGCTTCGTTCAGCTGGTCTCAAATTATTGATTGGCAGAACACATGATTCTTTTTCCTCTGACATTTCACAGGTGTTATGGCCTCATTGGGCCCTCTGGGTGTTGGTGGAGGGTGAGGTGGCTGTGTCATCAGAGGGGATGGAGTCAGTAGCAGAATGGAGGACGAATCATGAGTGAGATGGGGATGGGTATCTGCGGATAAGCCAATAGAGGAGATTAGATTATGAGACCATGGTAGAAGGCGTGTAGGAGGTAAAGCGATCAGGTAATCAAAATGAATCCATCCCTGGGATATCAGAAGCAAGGCCTAGAACCACATCCGCTGGTGGTCTCAGGATAGGAAGGAGTAAGTTATGAAGGTGGGTGATAGATGTAGATGGCACTGGAAAAGGGTGAGTGTGTCAGATCAAGGGGAGAATGACGCCCTGAGTGCTAGGCAATCCATGAAGAAATTTTCCAGGCTGAGGTAGGCAGGGGGAAAGGAAGAAGATGCTGAAAAACTCATCCAATGGGCCCACTCAAGTGCTGCTCAAATGATTCTCATCACTGAACATAACTTGCCTTCAGAGGAAAAGAAGACCTTGTTCCTAATGAGCGCCATACGTGAAAGGTATTGCCTCAGGTCATTGGACTACAGTGCCTGAAACATGATAAAAACCCTAGAATGCATGTGCTTGAGCTGGTTATTCTAGAAGTTCACCCCCAACGAGTGGAAGTGGTTCAAGCATGGGGGAATTTTCACAGCTAGCTCACCATCCACTGTATGAAGCATAACATCTGATGGACTGAAACCCCTCTGGATGAGGCTCAGCAGCAGGTGTCAACATCGGGTGGGTGAAGCCATTCATCAGGAGCCACTTCACTTCACTTTGAAGGTCTCCTACACTACTTTCCTTTCAGAGCAACTGCACCATGAGCTGAAAGGGGCTTGACAAGATGTCAGATAGTTAACAAACTCCTGGAGGAACTCCTCCTGAGCCAGGGCAGATGTGGCGTCCACCTTTAGCACATCATTGTCACTACATATGTCTTGGAACTCGTGTAGCATAATTGAGTTGGGGTTGGCCATTCCTCAGTTATTCCACACTCCAAGGAAAGATGCAGCAGGTCATATACAGTTTTATTAGTGAGCGCAATGTATCATGTAAATATGCTGGATGAAGCTACGCCAAAGCCTTAGCATCCAGTCAAAGTGGTGAAATATCAGGAAATCATATATAAGACTGAATAATAAGCTGAAATTTATTGATAAGTGGATCAATAGTTATCCTCTGGAATTAAAATGTGAAGTATTTTGATAATTTAATAAGATTCAGTATAGTTTGATGATAAGTGCTCTTTCAGATGAATATGAATTCCGCCAAAATATCTAATGACAAAAAGTGTATTAAGGAATTTATTAAAGCTAAGTTCGCTTAGAAGATGGGCCAGGAAGTAGCTAAAGTGATGCTTGTAAAAGGAGAAAGGAAGAATTACAAGGGAGATGTTTAATTGGTAACTCATATTGGGCTCTGTGGTGTAAATCCCCAAGATTAAATGGTAGTGTAAACCTGCTGTATAATAAAGATTGTGATTATCAAAGCTCCATGCTTCTATTTAATATTTTATTATATGTGTTCATGGAACAGCGATTGTCATATTACCCCTATGATGTATCAGTGGATATTAACTTATGTGCAACTATAATCCGGACTGCATCCCATCTGCAGAATTATAAAAAGCATTATTGCCTCATTTATTGCTGTAAAAGTCGCCACATTATGTCATCAAGATCGATTGTAGACCTGTTGTATGTCAATTCTAACGTTTTTTGGGGGTGTTAATATCATAGAAGAGAACCTTACCCATGATGCAACCAGAAAATCTAAGTCCTGCTCTGGAGGTGTAACAAAATTGACAGAGTTAGCCCTGTTCAGGTTTCATGTCAATGGTTTTTTTTCTTTTGGTAATGTATGCCCCCTGAACATCTTGCATCAAATAAATAAATAAATATCATAGCAAATCTTCATGATGAACTCCCATAAAGCGAACTAGATGGTAAAAACTGGGTGTACAAACTTTTAAATGCATTCAAAGATATTAACACTATTGCTGTGTCTCACAATAAGAGCTTTGATTTCATAGAAAGATAATTAAAGCTTTATCAAAGCATATGCTCTTTTGAATATGATTTGATTATCTGGGTTTATAATTTAATGTATGAGCTCTCTTAATAAGTCACTGAAAGCCAAGGTAGTTCATTGCAATTCTGGTGTTTCCATATGCTTTAGCTGGTATCCTTCAATGATACTGCGGCAGTACTTCATATATATTTTATATAACTAAGGCAAACCGACCAGCGGACAGACATTACCAATGCTCAAATGAGCTAAAACTAAAAAATGAAAAAAGTTGAAATGAGATGGTTAGATCCACTCAAACCAACACAAAATTTAAACAAAAAACACCAATCAAGTCAGAAGTGGAAACCACTATCCATCCATGGCGGTGGGTGAAGGGGGATTGGGAGGCTCTTCTCATCTGTTGTGGACATGTAGCGGCACAATGCGGATAGCAATGGTGTGGGCGCATCATGGAAATGGGGGTCAAGATAACAAATGGGTGCTTGAAACTCAATGTGTGTGATGAGGAGGGTAAAATATAGTTTGCAAGTGCTTTTTCCGCCTCAAGGCATACTTTAGGTAGGGTAACAATGGTTGCAAGGTTGTTGCGGGTAATTCAGTTCTTTGGGCAAAGCTTTGCAACTGCTGCAACTTTTTGAACTGCTGAATTTGCAATCTGATAATATCAGAGATGGTGAATTCTGTTTTGAAAGAATGTTACTAGAAGAATAGGAGGTGGCAGGCCTGTAGCAAGTACTGCAACTGATTTTGCAATGGCTTTACAGGTTGAGTGACATTTGGGGGAGGCAACTGCCTCTTCAGCTAGTTGGTGGTCATTTTTGAATGGGGTGGCATCAGGGCGAGGCACATAATGGTACTTTGGGAACTGGGCCGCATAATCAGTATTGAGGTACATTTCGAATGGAGGGGGCCCAGCCCATTTGGATTCAGGGATAAGCTCACCCAAAATTAATCATCTTCACTCAGATAATCCTATGGATTTTGGTTGAATTTGATTGGGTTGTTTGCATATGAATTATCTGTTGCATTTGGCTGGTAGGAAGGTTAAGAACTTACTTTAGTACATTCTGGCTCCTGATTGATGGGTTCAGGAGAAGAGTTTCATTGAGGTAATTTTTAGTTTTTTGATTCAGTGGTTGCTGTGGCTACCGCTTTTTGGGGAGTGGGGAAAGGATAGTACCCTATTCAAAAAATGTTATTGAATCAGCTATGGGGTCATCATGCATAGATTCAGGTGTGGATGCAACATCTTGTGTGATGGAGGAGCAGCGCCATTTCAAATGGTACAGTTCAAAACAGGTAGGGCAAATGGTGCGCCCTCCATACACTTGAGCCTTAAAAGGATGGTCTGGGGCAGAGGGGATAATTGTGCAAGGGGAAATTGAGAGGGCTATTTCTGTTGATACTGGACAAATAATCATGAAGGCGTGGAGGCCTGAGAGGTGAGTGGCTCCATTGGGAACTGTGAATTGTACCATAGGATCAGAACCATATTTCAATAATCCAGTAATAATTTCTTTAACTAAACTTTTGGGTGGTAGGTGGGTAGAGAGGCCTGCAAACTGAACCACAAAAGTGGTATCAGTGGGCAACTTGGTATGACTAGTAGGGAGGGGGGTGCCCTGTATCACCAGGGGGATGGTAGCTGCTACTGCAGCATCAGCTTCACTTGAGAAGCAAAGATTAAAATACTTCTTGAAGGGACGGAAGTCAATGAAGCCTGCAGGCTGCATAACAGCCTTGTATTGGATGGAAAATCCCAGCTACCAATCGTCTATCTTGAATGTTTCTTTGGCACACTGACAAGCAACCTAAGCAGCCTAACCAAGTTTTGAGAGGTTTGGGGCACTGACAGCGCCAGATATTTCCTACTCTTAGTTGATTAAGCATAGTCCTCTGGGTTGGTCCGACCCAATTACATGAAAGCTCCTTGAAACTGAATACCTGAAAAAGATTACCAGGTATGTGAGGTATGAAAACCCCAAAACAACCTTTATTTCTATTCAGGATAATAAAAAAGGCCCACTGACCAGAGCTCATCTGGGGAGCAACTGACAATGCTCCCCAGGAAGGGAATGCAAGGTTAATATTCCAAAGTGAACTCCAGAATCAGCAGGTGCGCCTTATAAAGGCCACTATTTGGGGGCCTCACCTGAGTCATTGATTAGGCTTTCACAAGCTTAATCTACAACTTGAGAGAGGCACAACCCAGCGCCCAAAATGACCGAGCCAAAAATATTTTAAAGCGATTTGACTCAGATTCATAAAATCTGAATCTGAGTCAAAATGCAACAATTGAGATGTTCTCAATTTTTACAAGCCAGTGCTAATTTGATAATTGCTTTATCTGAATAGGGGAACAACTTGCCTTATTCAACCTGAAGGCCAAATTTCATGTTGCTCTGGGGAGTACAAGGGGGCAGCGTGGCATCACCTGGGTTCAGGCAAGATGAAAGGCTAAGTCCTTAGGTGGGACATAGCATGCTGAAGAAATTTAGAGGGCTAGCCAATCCTGCCTAAGCACATTTTGGCAATGACTGAAAAACATCAGGAGGTGGCGCACCACTGCCCCGCATGGGGGCAGCGGGCGTCAAATGCATTTACATAGGAAACTTGAATAGGGTGACAATGAGTGGAGCTGGTTTTACTAAATTTCAAACTACAATTCAACCAGAAGTGAGTGAGTCGAGAGAGAAAAAAGATAGTACTTCATATGAATAATAGATTTATTGTTGCCATTGCTCGCCAAGTAGTTGAAACTGTTGACAGAAATATCTTCAATTATAATTGTAGTTGTGGGTGAAAGTGAATGTATTTAATACTCCTAAGTGAGCACCATTCTTCAGGGTTGCTGCCTTTAGGTTGCTCATTGATTCCAATCCCTAGAATACCCTGCAGTTAAGTGATTGTGGTAGGGCTAGTACATAGCAAATATTCATTTATTTTGATAAAGCCAAAGGACAATCAGTTAGGACCAGGCAAATAGTGCTGTTGAATATTTAAAAATAATGGTGTTATAATTTTGGCGAAATATTAGAGATACGCCTTAGGAGTTGCACAGGGTTGCTTTCAATGAGAAATGGACAGATGATATGGAGATCGCCAGTCCTCAAGACAAACTTAATGAATTTCATAAATATGAAGTGTACAGCTTTGATACACCACTTTCATTTAATTTAACATTTATTAGCAGACTTGCTCTTCTCCGCTTTCTTTTTCCTACCAACAATATTCCTCCTCCAATCTTCTTGTCTAGCTTATATTTCAGTGACTTTGGTCAATACCAATCCTTTTGCTTAGCTATTCTTTGCCACTATATCCTCACTGGTTCACCCTCATAACTGAGAGATCCTGGCAGAGTTTACCATACTTAGATTCACTATTGCCTTAGTTTGAGGAAATCTACTTAGTATTTGTCATGAACCAACATTTCCTTATAACCTTATTTGGAGGAGATCTGATAACTATCCTTCCTGGGACAATATCGCCTTATTTCAAGGCGCTCAAATATTTGTACATTATTATTTAGTAGTTGAGAATTTTAGCCAATTCACCGCAGCTATTTGGGGCTTATTGTCTAGTCATATCAGAATTTTAGCATTACCCCCTTGACTGGACAATAAGTCTCCTATTGTTGATATGACTGGAGGAATTTTTCATTAACTTGGTTGATGATCCAACCATCCATGGGGTCCTTGATAGTTTATGCGTCAATAGCTCTTTTCTTGATTATTTTGAACGAACCAACCCAGAAGTTGGCCAACTTATGCTTCTGACTGAACCCATGCTGGTCATAAAATAGAACCGTATCCCCTTCAAACAGGCTAGCGTGCTACTCCTTATCCAATTGTTGGCCTGATTCTTTATCTTTTTGGTCAATATGAAAGAGTAAGCTTCAGTTTGCAGCTTAATTAAATTGTTCGCCAGGTTAGTCAAGTAATGTTGTGGATCCATTATGCTGGATAAACTTCTAAGAAAGCATATAGTAGTGCAGGTAGAGCTGGGTGCCATCCATATATTAAATGGAAGGGGTTTCCCTATTGCAGAGTGATAGCTAATGCTGTATTCAAAGATGGCGGTAGAAAGTAGGGAACTACAATATGAAAGTCAATCTGTTACTAATTTCTGGAGTATGTTCACCAAGGTTCCATTAATTTGCTCAACCATACCGTTGGGCTTGGGGTGATATGGGGTTTTCAGAAACATTGATGACCATCAGCTCATTTAGCTTTGGAAGGATGCGGGAGGTGAAGTTAGTTTATTATTGGTAAGGATGAATTGAGGACATCCATGTCATCAGATTATATATTTTTAGCACTAGTGGTGCCCAACCCAAAAGGGGCACCCGCCACACATCTTTATTTGCAAATGGGACAAACAAAGGGATTATTAGTTGTAAAAAAATCATAATATGGCACCTCAGCTAACAGCCTAGGAAGCCATATCAGAAGGCGAGGAAGCTTTAGGGAAACTTTTGTATGGCGCCCGCTTTAGCTGGTGGACCATAGCAGACAGCATTGGGGTGGGACCATCAGCAACATGAGGCATAAGGAGGTATAATTGTGGGTCTTCTTCATTTTGAGGCCAGCGGTGTCCATAGCCTCAACGTATTGAGCAATTTGATGCTTAGCAAAAGTAATGGGAGCTGGAACACAAGTGAAAGATTTGATGTGCTGGCGGGTTTTGGGATAAGCGGGGTTAAAAATAGAAGTTTTTGCAGCATCAATGCAAGCGCAGCTTGCACCAAAAATGAGCTCCTCAATTTTATATTTAGAATATTCCTCAAAATCATGAGGAAAATCGGGGATAGAGATGCCCTCAACATGGGGATTCATTGCCGCATGAAGTTTCTGGCAGAGTAGAGTGTTGGCAGAAGCTGCAGAAGCTTTGACTGTCATTTTAATTATTTTTATGTATGGTATAGCCATTTTGAGGGCAAAAATGGTGGGGCCACAATTCAGGAGGGTCAACAAAAATTCCTCCAAAGCAAAATCCAGTTGACATGGTATGGCCGTATGGCTACATCAATCCATTTGAGAGCCTTGAATGGATTGGATTCAGACAGCACTAGCCAGCCACCAGAAATGGGGCAGTGGCCAGATCACTGGATTATATATTACATTATGAACTTGGCCACTGTGACCATCCCCAGATCCTGGATTGCCTGATCTTCTGCATACCTGGTCAAGTGGCTGATGGCCACCAGAATTTATTTAGAACGGTTTTCTCTGATCAGCAGGGGCCCCACAATGTCAATGGAAACTGTATGCCAATCAAAATGTGTTTTCGCCAGATGGTATGAGGTCATCTGACACTAAAGCTTTTCCACTTGGAACATCTGACAGCAGGAAATTGTCTCATGCATATCAAAGTTCATGCTCTCACAATGATACCTAAGGCGCAGAAATTAAAGCATCGTGCACAATCTGCCATGTCTGACTGCCTTGTGCACACTCATAGTACTGGACACACTGAGAGTTGTGAAAAGTTCGTCATAAAGTCACCAATCTGCTTATATAACTTACCATGCCGTTGAGGCATTAGCTTATATCTCATTTAGCACCTATATAACTTGTGTCAGTTCATTGTCATTTCTTCCAAAAAGCATTTTATTGTACATTACATAGCTCATATTTGGGGGGTGGAAGGCGAGTCAGTAGGGCATATGGCTACCAACCTGAAGGTTGTGGGTTTGATTCTTACCCTTTGCACATTGATTGGGGTGCCAGCCAAAGGAAGCTATCGGCGGTTAGTAGATATAATAACATGAAAGCCTTACCCATGATGTAACCAGAAAAATCTGAGTCCCATTCTAGAGGTGAAAAAACTTTCTATGATGGAGTTGACCCCACTCAGGTTTTATGTCAATGTTTACTTTATTTTTTCTTTTGGTAATGTCTGTCCCCTGGTCAGCTTGCCTCAAATGAATACAAATAGAACACTCATATCTGCTGTGATGGCAATCATTGGCAATCTTGATAAAAAATTGGCGTCCTGGTGTTCTTCTCTGGGTTATTAAGGATTCTAAAGTTATAAGCCTGCAGTTTGAGGGACCATTAGCTAGACGCCCTTCAGGCTCTTTAAGATTTTGCAACAAGCATAGTGAAGCATGATCTGTTTCAACTTTAAACTTTACTCATTTATATAAACTCTAAATTTCATGTATACGTAGATTACCTTTATTAAAGATTTGGCCAACTTCAAATAATCTGGTTCTTAATCTTAGATAAATTGGAGTTTTTAGCACCAATTGTATGGAGTAAATATACCAGAAGGTGACAGTAATTAATAAATAAAATCTTCTGAATAATACTTTAAGGCTGTACTCTCCTGTCATTTACTTGTACAATGGCTTATTGCCCTGATCTTCTCAATCACAGGTAATTCTCCAACTCAAAACAACAAAAAAGTATTAGATACAAAATTTATGTGTCAAACTATTAACATGTTTTGCTAAAAGATCGTTTTTTATTTGTATTGAATTAGGGAGGATTTTAGGGTTTGATGTTAACCACACTCTATGACATAACGCCATGCCTCACATCACCACTTAGCCAGTGGATCATGAAAATGACCTAGAGGGCCTACGAATTATGAGGCTCTGCAGTACCTCAGCTTTGCCTCATGGTCAGTGTTTTACTGATAATTATTTCAAGACAGCGTTTCCTCTCATGCGTCTGAATATAGCTAAATTATCACTCCTTGTAAGAAATTGTAGCACATAACAAGGTGATTTGTACCACTAAATAGTAATTAATTTGATTAAAACTTGATTGACATTGAAAACTTATTTTGACATAAAGAGAAACAAAGCCCATGAGCCCAGGTCACTAAATTAATTATTATTAAGTCTGACTTTTACAATAAATCCCCCAATCCTGCATCATCTAGTTGAATATTAGTAAGTGGAATCGCTAGGCCGTGAATCCCAAGCTTTGGATATACTTAGGATATTTTGGTCCATAATCTCTAATATTTTTGATATGATACATAACAAATTAGAAATAGTTGATATTATTTACCCTACTGAATACCTGATGATTTAGGTCTAGTCAACCATTCACCACTTCCTCCGCCTTGACTGGACAAAAATGAAGGTTATTTTTCTTCCTTGGTCACAACATCCAATTTTTCTCAACCTTAAAAATATGAGCGCTACATCAATAGCCTCTCATCCCAGGTTAAACTTGTCTTTTTAAATCCAGAACATCCATATTGCGTGCTATGGTTAACTCAGGCGTTTTGACTTTATTTTCTCAGGCTTGTTCAAACAACTATGCTTCAACAGTTCCCAAAAGTATGATTTATAGACCCTCTGCAACTCCAGAAATCCTTGGCAAAACCAAACTGGCCTTGGCTTTGATCTCACTCTCCTCCCCCTCCCAAAGAAGGGTCATTCAGCCTCAGTGGCAACGATGCTTTTTAAATCATGAAATTAGCTTATTTAATTTAGCTGCTATAAGTTTTTTTTATTTTTGAGAGTTTTATTCTTATTTTACATTATATTTTATATATAAATAAATTTTTTATTTTTTTCATTTTTCATTTTTTTCTCTTCTCTTTTTTATATGAACCAATAGAGCTTACTAAGTGGATATGGGAAGAATTCAAAGAGTTAAGAGTGTGCTTCAGGGTATAACAATGCTAGGACATTCATTGATTAATGTGTCAATTGACATAGCTATATTAACCCTCTTCTAGCTTGGGGTATCTTCTGCATTGCTCAGCCCTTTGGCTGGTATATTCTCAAATATTTGTTGTACATATGGTTTAGAGACAGTCAGAGGCTCCAGATTTGACAACCTTTTTTAGCACTAGAGGTGCCCAACCCAAAAGGGGAGCCACCACGCATCTTTATTTGCAAATGGGCCAAATAAAGGTTTATTAAAATAAAAATTCCTAGTATGGCACCTCAGCTAACAGCCTAGGAAGCCATATCAGAAGGTGAGAATGTTTTGGGAAACTTTTGTCCAGCGCCCACTTTAGCTGGTGGACCATGGTGGACAACATTGGGCTAGGAGCATCAGCGACATGAGGCATAAGGAGATATAATTGTGGGTTTTCTTTGTTAATGAGGCCAGTGTTGTCCATCGCCTCAACATATTGAGCAAGTTGATGCTCAGCAAAAGTGATGAGACCAGGAAAGCAAGTAAATGACTTGATGCGATAGTGGGTTTCAGGTTAATTAGGGGTCAAAAAGAGAGGTTTTGCTGCATTAATTAGGTGCAGCTCGCACCAAAAGCCTGCTCCTCAATCTCATACTTCGCCTCTTCCTCAAAATCATGAGGGAAATTGGGGATAGGAATACCATCAACCAGATGTTCCATTGCCCATGGATTTTGCTGGTGGAGTAGGGTGTTGTCAGGATCTGCAGCAGCTTAAACTGCCATTTTATTTATATTTTAATAATTGGGATAGCCTTTTTTAGGACAAAAATGGTGGGGGCACGATTTGAGAGGATCAATGAAAAACTCCTCCTATTCAAAATCTGGTTTAACGTTATATGCCCAGTCAGTTTTGTCAATCCAATTGAGACACTTAAAAGAATTTGACACGGTTAATGCTGGCCCAGCCACCAGAGTTGGCAAATTGGCTGCACCTGATTGGCCACAAACTGTCAACCATGGCAGCTCAGCTGAAACTGTTTCAGCCATTGGCTCAGGTTGGCATAAATCAACCAAATTTTATAAATTTTAAGGTTTTGATTGGCTGTGCCTTTGGAAGCCATGCCAGAATTCGCCAAGGTTGGGGGTAAGATAATTGAGCCCCACTCAAAAAATTTGGGTGTGGCAACAGCTGAGCTACACTGGAGGGGGAGCGGTGGAAGCGGTGGAGGCAGAAGTCATAGGGCACTTGCACTTTGAGTGATCAAGCTTGAAGCATAAGGGGCAAATAGCGTGGCTGTTCTCAACACATTCCCAGAATGGGTGATCTGGGGCAGATCTGATCACCATGCGAGGGGGAATTGTGAGATGGATGTCATAATGAGTTAGGCAGATTGTCACAAAGGTGCGCAGCACTGCCAAATGATCTGCTCCATATGGAACCATGAATTTCAGCTTGGAGTCTGCAGGATAAATGGCTGAAACCACCATGAGCTCATGGTGGAGGCGTTTGGGGGAAAGGTGGGAGGGCAACCCAGTGAACTGGACCAACAAAGTAGCCTCATCCAGAAACTGAGCGTGAATGGTATGAAGGGGAATATCTTTTAAAAATTAATGGCAGCTTAGATGCTGCTGTTGCATTGGCCTCAGAACAGAAACTGAGGTCAAAATATCCCTTAAAGGGGCGGAAATCATGAAGCCAGCAGGTTTAAACATCGCTGTGGCCATCTTGATGATGGCCGCGCTTGCATATGGGAAGAGTTTCCCATATTTGACCAGGAGGCTGAAATGCAAATTGCTTCATGGGAGCACCAAAGGGCTCTGGAGCACCGCCTAGGAACTTGCAAGGTGTTGGGCCAAGTACCAAGGGGGGACATAACGCCTGGTAGCATTAGGGGGCTAGCAGAGCCAGCCTGGGCGCGCTTTGGCGGTGGCCAAAATATGCCAGATGGCGGCACACCACCACCCCAAGCTAGGGCAGCAGGTGTCAAAAGCATAAACATTCATAAGTTTTGGCTCAATCAAGCAGCAATTTTTTGTATTTTTTTTAATTCAAAAAGGCTTTGTTTCGAAGTTAAAGCAAAAAAGAGTTCGTATTTGACAACCTTACTATGAAAGAGAGTCACCACATGTACATTTATGGAATCATCATTCAGTACTATAATTAGAATTTGTCACAATAAATTGAGGCCCCATGGCATGAATGCTCTTGTTGGTCAGATGGGACTGGCGGTTCCAGCACAATGGAGCTTCCTGCATCTATTGAGCTTGTTCTTATCCCTCATTCTGTGCATTATCCAAAAGGGCTACATTGACACTGCACTGACAGCATCTGGAAGCAAAGTGCCCTTTAAGATTGCAGTTGTAAAAAGTGATCTTATTCAATGAGCGTAAGACCCTTGTATTTTTGGTTGTCTTGGTTTTAACAGGCAAATCACTGTTGATTTTCTTACTGTATTTGAAAGGCTTTTTTGCAGGGGCAGCAGGTCCTGATCTGTATCTAGTATTGGGAGGGCCATAATTTTGTGAGCATCCATGCAGATAATCAACAAATTCAGCTGTATGCAAAGTTTTGCATGAAAGCAGTTACTAAGGTGTTTGACAAATTTTGGTAAGGTTGTACTGCATGTTGTAATGCAATCTTGGCATCAAAATTGATCATAGCCTTTGCACCTAGAAGAACTTAAGCTTCACGATAGAGTTGATCTGCAAATTTGTCAATCATTTTATCTTTCTTTAAGCTGATATTCATGAGTTTGTATTTTTTAGTTGACATTTGTTCTGGGCCTCCAAATTCACGAAGCATGGCCTCTTTGACTTAGGTGTAGGTTGGGGTTTCATCCAAGTGAGGCACAATTAACTTGATACTCCTTTCATCTAAGCAGTTGATCATAGTGGCTACTTTGTTGCGGTCACTGGCTCAAACATGGCCATTTTAAAGCGTTTGACAAAAGTGACTACACTTCCATTCTTATCAAAAGCAGGCAAATTTTGATGGTCTGTAATTATCATTCTACAGCTCATGGGTATTACAATTACTTCTTTGTTGGCTTGAACCAGGCGTATTAGGGCACTGAGGCGCTGCATTACAATTGGAGGAATTTAAGTTGACCAAAGCACTTTTCTACTTGCCATTGGCTAACATGGGCAGAAATAAAATATTCAGAGTTATCCCTGTCATTATTATTGCTTTGAGCGTTCTGACTTTGACCATTGTCTCAATCCTTCACTATTGCATTTTTCTTGTTCATATTGGTCATTTAGAATTGAAGAGCAGAAATAATTTGATCCTTCTCTCTGATTAATTTCTTTAAATCATTTAATTCTTCATGTAGAGTATCATCTGAAATATTGATAAAAGTAACTCCTTCAGTGAGATCTTAATTTGACATCTCATCAGATCCTCTGAGTCATGAAATTTCACAAATTCATCCTTAAAAAATTGATATAGGTTGGGGTTGCTCCCCTGATCAATATTCTCACCCTCTGTGATCCCAACCATGAGCGCAACTTGTTGAAGTCTTGGCTTATTTCAAATGGTCTGGTTCTTCTTAGATAAATTTGAATTTTGAGCGCCTATTTTATGGAGACAATATACCAGATGGTAACAGTAATTAAGATATAGACTCATTATGAATAACACTTCAAAGATGTACTCTCCTGTCATTTACTTGTACAACGGCTTACTGCCCTGATCTTCTTGATCCCAAGTAGTTCCTTGACTTAATACAACAATTTACTAAATACAAAATGTTTGTATATTAAACTGGTAGGTTGTTCAAGAATTAATTTCGTTTTTTATGAAAATGAAAGATGATTTTCATAAAAAACGAAATTACTTTCCAAACAACCTAATATTAACTTGTTTTTCTAAGAGATCGTTTTTATTTGTGAAACATTATGGAGAGTTTATAGGGTTCAATGTTAACCACACCTTACCCAAAATACCTTGCCTAACATTACAACTTAGCCAGTGGACCAAAATAAAGACTTTAGAGGGTCTACAAATTATGAGGCTCTGCGGTAACTCAGCTTGGCCTCATGTTCAGTGTTTTGCTGATAATTATTTCAAGACAGCGTTTCTCCTGACGCATTTAAAATAGCTAAATTGTCACTCCTCTCAAGAAAAGGTAGCACATACTAAGGCGATTTGTACCACTAATTAGTAATTAATTTGATTAAAACTTGATTGACACTAAAAACTAATTTTGACATAGACCAACAAAGCCCAAAATCCCAGGCCATTAATTCAACTATTTTTAAGTCTGATTTAACCAACAAAGCCCCCAAGCCTGTGTCATCTAGTTAAATATTATTTAGTGGAACCACTAGGCCTCGAACCCCAAGCTTTGGATATAATTAGGATATTTTTGGTTCATAATTACTGATTATTTTGATATAATAAATATTAAATTAGCTTATATAATATTATTATTTCTCCTATTAAATTAATTGACAATTTAGGTCCAGTCAAACATTCAACGACCACTAAGCACTCCTTCTCAGATACAGTATATTTGCATTCATGGCAGTTCAGGCTCCAACTGCATTACGCAACTAGATGTTTCTCTCCCCATTGTCCTTTTGGGATAGAACTGTCCCTACAGCAGAAAGAGACACATCTGTCTAGAAGATAAACTCTTTATCAAAATTTGGATAGTGTAGCACTGGTGCATTGATTAACGCCATTAAAAGTGTATCAAAGGAGCAATGTTAACGTTTTGCCCATTTGAACGTGGCATCTTTATTAGTGACTCAAACAGCGGATCTCCAATACAGCTGAAGTTTTGGGATAAAGCGTCAGCAGTAACCAACCATTATCAAAAATACGTGTACATAACGTTTGCTGCTTGATGTGTCATTTTCAAGATACATTTACCTTAGCTGGATGCAGTTTAAGCCCTTTTGCATCTGCTATAACCCCAAGGTACTCCAGTTGGTCCTTGAAGAAGTGGCATTTTGGGGCTTAATCTTGATGCTGGCCTCACCAAGCCAGCTGAATACCTCCTCTAAACGGGTAAGGTGCTCAGAGAAAGTTTGGGAGAAGACATTGATATTGTTGAGGTACATGAGAATGCATGACAGCTCCAGGTCAACAAGAATGGTGTCCATAGCCCATTGGAATGTAGCTGGGGTGTTATACAGCCCTTGAGGCATATGTGTCAGTTGAAAAAGCCCCTTGGATGTGATTACAGTGCATTTCTCCTGATCAGCTGTGGGAAACTCAATTCTCCATTAACCAGATATCAAATCCATCACCAAGAAAAAGTGAGATCACTCTAACCAATCCAATTCATTGTCTATCCACAGCAAGGGTTATAAGTCCTTTTTGGTGATACTATTGAACTTCTGGTAGTCTATCACTATCTAGTTGGTACCATCCTTCTTATTTACAATCAGAAAAGGTGAAGCCCACAGACTCTTTGACAGTTCAAGCATCCCTTGCTTCAGCAACTTTTCAATTTCCTAAGTAACTACTTGTTTAGCTACCCTCAATTGGCATATTGGCAGAGACCTGATGGGGGAATGATCTCAGTGTTTAATCAATGGACCATCCCCCAAGCACAACCTAAAGTGTGATCATTGACAGCAAAAATATCCTTATTTTTTGAAATAAAGCTATCGCCTGATTTTCTGTTCTTCCAATAACACCATTAAATTTTTTAGCGGTACCACCACCATTACATTGGGCTGCAATTTGATGGGTAGACAAAATTCATCCAGCAACCCAAACTCTTGAAACTGAAGGACCTCCTCAACAGGGTTAATTGTAAATATGCCACTATTTAGTGTTGACGGATTTGCAATGGGTCTTTTTTAAGATTTTCTAGTAAAACCTTGATCTCCCACATGTTCTAAAAATATAATGCCTAAGCATGTGGGGCTCAAGCTGTTATTGCTGATAAGGGCCTTTAACTTCCCCATATAGTCTGGCAGGTACTTCCACCTCTAATTCGGTGTTCACTGATACTTTTTGCCTGAGGGGATGGATACAGACCTACCAGGTCTGAGAGGCAGCCCTTGATATTCATATATCTGCTGTTGGAGGGCCCAGTTTTATTCTTTAGTTGATGGTAGTGAACAGGAATCACCCCATCACTATATGCAAGTTTGATATGTCCCATATGTACTGGATCATTCAGCACTCCTCTGAAAATAAAGCAAATTTGGATCCGTTGTTCCAAAAGTTTGAACGTCTCCTCTGTCATATCATTGTCAGACCCAAAATGTTGATTAAAAGAGTTCCAATTAACAGGTTGTAATTGCTATTTGGTAACACAGTCACTTGAGATACAACAACAATTGACCCAAACTTCAAGGGTAGCACACTATACGCTCCCTCAGAGGCCGTGTTTCTTGATCCAGCGGTCTCATACACCATTTGATGTTCTACATCAGGTTTCAACGTCAACTTTGCCACCAATTTAGTGGAAACTATGTTGATTGGGGCGCCTGTAGCTAATATAGCATGTACTCGATTTTTTGCTATGAAAATGTCACAGTATGTACACTTAGAATAAGAAAGTTTTTGATTGTTTAAAACGTGGACAATTAAAAAGATCTCTTTTTCCAAGGGAAGCTCATAGTCCCTTCACCAACTTTAGGGTATTCTTTGAAAATAGCGTCCACTGGGAGGGCAACATATACTCCTTTCAGGGAAGCAGCATCAGAGGATGGTCCCAGCTCATCTTAAGAAACTTGTTCATAATTTTGAAAGGTGTACGGCTTCAGTTGCTCCTGAGGTCCTTCTTCTGCCACGGCCTAAGCTTGCTCTTGTGGCAGTGCATTTACCCCTCCAACCGGCTGCTGATATAGGAACTCATAATTATACTAAGGGTCTTCTGCTGATTATACTTTGAAAGATCCATGTGGGGCGTTTAAGGTTGTGATAGTGGAGGTAGAGAATCACATTTCTACTACGCTCCATCAGGACCCTGGTAGTACTGATTCTTCTGTAGTAATGAACCTGACAGTTGGGGCAATTCTGGGCAAGGTGGCCAGTGCGACCACAATTAAAACAATTTACCCTGTAGGTCCCGCATCCTTAGTTATTGTAAGATGTCCTAGGCCAAAAGTTTTTCTGTTGGCAATCGACGTAAACTGGCCCAGGCAATAGTTTGATTACTGACGGTTGGCGTAAACTGGCCCAGGTCAAAAATTGGGCTGCTGGAAATTGTCATAATCAGGTTTGGACTGGGAGTCAAACTTCTGAGGAGTAACTTGGCTGAGGGCAAGGCGCGCAATTATACTAAAGACTGGGGGTTACTAGGTGGAATCTGAACAGGGCGGGAGGATTCCCCCAAATAAGAAGGTCTGGTGATGGCTGCAGTATTTTCTGATCCGTATTAGGTGGAGTAAATGTAACAGTTAGATGGTGCAAAATTGAACAATTTTGAGCAGGGGTAATTCTTCCTCCAAAACTGGAGCCAAGACATTGTAAAGTTTACAGTATGGCTTCATTGCAGAGTTCATTGCAATGCTCACATCAGATTAGGATAGAGTCCTTGCCCCAATTAACACATAGGCTTCCATTGTGAATCGTTTAGCAAATGCAGCGAGGTCTCATAATGATGGAACCCAATGGTCAAGAAGTCAGCCTTCCACTTCAACATCTTTGTAATACCTCTTAACAACTGCAGCACAGTATCCCTAACTTCTTGATATGTAACGGAACTGCTTGGAAGATAGCAAGTGACTTGGTCAGTGCTTTCAACATCCAAGTCAGATATCAGCAATTTAGCCTTAAGACTATCCAATGCTCCTTCTGCCATGAACTCGAATAATTTAAAGAGCTCGTGGATGTATTCATTGTAGTTAAATGGAGATATCTTTCAATACAAACCTTTTCCCACTAATAATTGTGGGCCTTTGGAGTGTAATGAGGAATCAGTTGAGACCCATAAGCGGTATTTCGTCAAGGCACTGGTTTGGTAGGTCCAAGAGCACATGTCTTGTCCACTGCTTTAGGGGTAGCATGGGTCATTTTGGTGGGCAGTATGGCCATCACCTGGTGGAATTGGTTCACCAAAACAAAATCTCTCTGAGGCTGCCACATGGGAGAAGTAGCTCCTGCTTGTGGGTTTGGCAAAAGGATCCTTGACTGGGTATCTAGTCTCATATTCATCAAAATACAAATCTTTCCAAGTGTGCCCTTGTATTTCGTCCACTCCCTAATGAGGGTGCTGAGGGTGAGACGTGCTGTTCAACTTCCGCTCTGCACAATGTAGTTGTTTGGTAGTATCATCCAGTCAGTTGACAAGCTGCCTGTTTTGTTGTCAAAGGACCCACATTTGACTGAATGTGTTGTCAAGCTGGTTAATTATGTTGTTACGCTCCTAAAGGAGCTCATTCTGCTTTTAGAGCACCGAGTCTAAAGCAAGTTTAAGTTCCACATGTTTGGCTAGCACAGTGTGCTGTGAGGATTCACCATTGAATCAGGCCTGATGCAACATGGCTGGCAATGAAGAGTTGTATTTTCATTTTTTGGTTGACCAGTGGGCCCTCTGTAGTGATCACCACTGTTATAATTTTGGTAATATATTAGAGATACTCTGTAAGGGTTGCACAAAGTCAATCCCACTGAGTAATGGATGGATAATATGGAGATTGCCAGTCCTCAAGACAAAGTTAAAGAATTTAATATTATGCAGTGTACAGCTTTGGCCACACCACTTTTATTTAAATTTAATATTTTTAGCAGACTCTTTCTGCTCCGCTCTCTTCTTCCTACCAACAATATTTCTTAACCAATCTTTTTGTCTTGCTTATATATAAGCAACTTTGGTTAATTTTAATCCTTTTTCTTAGGCTATTCCTTATCGCCATATCCTCATTGGTATTCTTGTAACAGGGAGGTCCTGGCAGAGTCTACTATTCTTAAATTCACTATCGCCTTAGTTCAAGGCAATCTACTACATATTCATTATGAATTGACATTTCCTTATTGCCTTATTTGGAGGCGATTCATTAACTATTCTTCCTGGCTCAGTATTGCCTTATTTCAAGGTGCTTGAATATTTGTACATTATTAAATTGTAGCTGACAGATTTTAAATAATCCGCCACAGCTATTTGGGGCTTATCATCCAGTCATATAAGAAACTCAATAAATGGCAAAGATTATATTGAATGATAGTATTATATAAAAAGTCTAGATCTTATAAAGATTTATATCTTTCTTTTACAAAAAAATATATGTTATCCAAACAATACAAAACCATTCAGAAAGAAATTTTATATAGGTGCTAGGTGGTTTTGTTTCCATCTTGAGCAACTACTAAGCTTAAGTTTTTAAACTTCATTATGATATATGTGGTATCTGAAAAAATAATTATCATAATGTCTGTCAAATTTGCATTAATCCATCATAGTGCATATTGTGTTAATAGTTTGAAGGCGCTAGGATTTTAATCCAATGAATGGCCCCAGATTGCATCCATTTTTATTAAATTGATTCAACGCTTATTTTAATAGAATATTTTTATTGTATCCCATAAAAACAAGGCTATCAAAAACCCTCACTTAAGCAAAGATTCAAATAGTATTGGAATATCCATTCACATCTTGAAGTTGCAAACTTACTGATTGTACTTTTTATGAATTATAGGGTTTTGATGCATATTAGGTGTTTTTGATACTATGCTCCCTAAAGCTAAATCATCAGAATAAACATTTGGTTTTTGGTCAATAAATTTAATATCTCTTTAAGAAAAGAATATTTAGATATCCAAAACAAACTGTACTAAGTTATTCAAGAAAATAAAAAATTGCAATTTTGGATGTCTAAGAAAATTATAAAAAGTTATTTATAAATTATCCTTGTAAAAGCAAAAAAAATTCCTTTTAGCTTCATTGCTTTAATAAGAATAGTTCATGTGGTTTTATATGTGAGTTTATAGATTAAAATCAGGATACTAATATGGTTTTATTTTTATGACTTGGTTTAAATAGTATAGTTATTGAAAACAATAGCTTAAGAACTTTTTAAAAATGAAGATCACTAAAAAATAAGGCCATTAAGGTCAATTATAGAAGGCATGTGGGTTATAGTGACAATGTTCTAAATGCTGTAATATTCCTACATTTAAAAAGAATTAACTGACCTGGATTGGTAGGAAAGAAATTCTAGATTATTATATAGATTATAGATTTATTTCTAACTTTGTAAGTTAGGTTTTTATAGCAGAAATGTTGTGCCATTAAGCGTCTGAGTGTTTATACTATGAGAGTAATCATAGTCGATGCTTTCCACTGCTATGGCGTTTTTTAGTATAAGAAGCTTTAATGGAAAAGCTCTTATATGGTTGTAGAATTTCTTAATTTAGTAGTTTATTGTGGCAAATGCATAGAAATATTGCTTATATTGTATATTAAATATACTTTATTTAACATAGGTATAACTTTGTAGCAGAGTAAGAAATGAAAAGGAACATGCAGCTCACTATGGAAAAATATATGATCAGGTGAATTGGAGTTACCTCAACGCCTCCCTAACCCACATCCACATCTACCACAGACTAGAATCTGGATTTTAGCGCTCTAAGATCAACTATACACTAAAGTACTGGCCTGGCAGGCTTTATGGTGCAGTTATGATCAAACAAGGTCTCCGTCAAGGGGACCAATTGAGCCTGATACTGTTCAATATGGCCCTGGACCCCCTCCTGTACCTACTCCATGAATAGCTTGTAGGTATCAAAGTGCTCAGCAAACCTCCCACATATGGCATAGCCTTTGCCAACAACATGGTGGTGGCAAAATTAAAATGGCATAACCTAACTATTGATGCCTTGTTCACTAATCCAAGGCATCCAATGTGAAAGTCACCACTTCAAAAACCATTATAGTACAAGTTTGTACCCGATCCTTTTCTCCCTTTTTTTTTTTTTGGCCTAGAGCCCACCCGTGACACCTTCTGTCACCTAGGAGTCCTCACCACACACCAAGGGGTCACAACTAAGGACAATGAGGAGCATATACTGGAAGCAATGAATTCCTGTATAGCCAGATGGAACCAGCGGTGTATAACCCTCCAGGGTGGGCCCTGATGGTGAACATGTTTCTGCTATCAAAGGTCTGGTTTCTCACTCACACCTGCTTCTTTACCAACAGTTTCTACTTGCAGCTGAATGTGATACTCCTTTGCTGGATATGGAGATCTAAATTACTCACCCATGTAATGTTCAAATTCATCTCAATTATTGGATTTCAACACATATTTGGATATTCCATATCTGAATTGAGTTGCTATAAAAATACTTTTGGCTTGGTCATTTTGGGTGCTGGGTTGTGCCTCGCCCAAACTATAAATTAAGCTTGTGCAAGCTTAATCAACGACTTGAGTGTGGCCCCCAAAGGGCAGCCTTTATAAGGCGCGCCTGTCATTTCCAAAGTTCACTTCAGAATAGTAACCCTAGCATTCCCTTCCTGTGGAGCATTGTCAGTTGCTCCCCAGATGAGCTCTGGTCAGTGGGCCCTTTTTATTATCCTGAATAAAAAAAGGTTGTTTTGGGGTTTGTTTACCTCACATACATGTTGGTCTTTTTCAGGTGCCCATTTTTGAGGAGCTTTCACGTGGTTGGGTCAGACCAACCCCAAGGACTGTGCATAAACAATTAGTAGTAGGCAATACTTGGCACTGTCAGTGCCCCAAACCTCTCCCTACCCAGTTAGGCTGCTTTGTTGCTTGTTGGTGCACCAAAGAAACATTTAATATAGGCGGTCAGAAAAAGGGATTTTCCATCTGTTACAACTCACCACTCTGATAATAATTTCCTAACCCTACAGCAAAGGTGGCCTGGTACTTTTGGACATAAGAACCCATTATAGCTCAATACTCACCGGTTTTTTTCAAGCCCATCATATTCTAGTATGTGACCCCAATGTCACAGTGGGCTCTGGACCTGCACCAGCCATAATTGGACTCTCTAAGACTCCATTGAGCCTCACCAACATTGATCAAATAATGGCTAACAAACTACCCAGGCCACCATCTCAAAACATCCTTGAGCTTATACTGAAACCAGGCACTCCTGGCCCTCAAGTGAGTAGGCGCATGAATGTAACATGATTTTTATACAAAAGAAGTGGCCCTGGGATCATCCCCTGCTGACACACCCTATTCTACAATGGAAGGATTGTTACCACCCACCTCAACCCTCTGGATAGACCTTCCATTTGTCCTTGCCTCCCCAAACCTCTAACCCTGCCATATAATGTTGTAAGGAGAGTGTCTATAACTCTCCTGTTCCCCACGTGATAGTGCATAGTGCACAGGGCCAATACCAGGGAACTAGTCATTAATACTTAAGTTATTAGATCCCAGCAGAGAGTGCTTGAGCTAGAATAGCTCAGGTCAAATAGGGTTATCATTAGAGGTAGGAACCAAAAGGGAGCAATGTAGTGCACAGAATGGTAAAGGATTGCGCTCTAGGCTGGAGGGAACCTGGGTGGCTCAATGGTGCACGGGCAGATAGTTTTACATTATTAAAATTAAATGGTAAACGTTGTGTGAGACCTCCTCAAAGAGGTCCGCACACAGGATTGTCCAAGATAACAAATATAAAACGGTGTACCAAAAGAGGGGTTTTATTGTAAGGGAAGTCGAACAATGGGAGAGATTGGTCTCAACATGAGGAATCTAAGGGAATTTGGGGAAGCAATCAATTTGAAGGAAGTGGGTCTAAGCTGAGGTGCACCAATAGGTGCACACTTCCATCAGGCAATACACTGTACTTGGTAATCAACTGAACTTGGGTAATTGATTGTAGGAGCGGTTGACCTAAGGTGGAAATTTTGAAAACTGAACGTGTTTTGAGACCCTGTTCATCTAAAAACTGAAGCAAACCATTTTTGTTCACCACAAAACTAGTTCATTTTAATGCACCTGCTATTATACAGGGCCAAACTTCTCTTGCATTCTTGAGACCAACCTGGACATACTTTGCCTTGACCCAGCATTGATCAATAGTATGCTTGAGGTCATGGAGGCCTTCCCACTTCACCTTTTTGGCCTCCTGACATGCTGCTTTGTCCTTAACGTTGGTCCCAATTATGATGTCATTATTCAACCATGACAAATGTGATCTCATGGCATTCTGCTGGGCGTTAACCTCCTGATTCTTTCAGGAAAAATATTAAACATGGTGTAGCAAGATTTAAACTACTTGTACTGGGCAGAGGATTAAACTGGTCCCACCTTCAGGCACAAGGGCTGCCCATGATGCACTAAGCTAATTGACACCCATCTTCAAATCTTCTTCACCTGCCTCCCCATCACCACCTTTTGGACCAAAATCGTAAACTCTACTGAGCAGAACTCTGGATTGGGCATCTAGTTCAAGATATTACATTCAACTGTTTACTTCCAACTGCCACCAATCTCTCCAAATCCTGGCATTTGGCATAGCAATATGGACCATCCATGATTTGTAGCTCTGTGCTACTCTTGACTCTCAATGGTTGACATTACCTCAAATGTTTACTCATATCAGGAGCACTTTGAGATGGCCCTGAAAATTTCTGTCACATCAACAACTTCCAACAGATACATCCAATATTATGCTAAGCTTTGGTAGATTACCCCTCTGTTTCTCAATCCATCCACCTACCCCTTTCCCCACCTCAAGCTCTTAGAAGCTCAAGTATAATATAACTAAATTGTTGAATCCCCCTTGTGTTGGGAGCATTTAGTACTAAAAAAGAGATGAAAGGGTGCTTTTTCAAATTGGATGACTTTGTGAAAGGTTTAGTTGTATGTTTTGATAAAAAAAATCAGCTGAAAGCATTGCAAGAGCTGGGTAAGCCACCTTATAATGTTTTTCCATATTATATGAATTACTTGAATGTTGAGTGCTTGCATTATATATAGAAGAAATGGGTAATTGTATGATCAGACATAGGTTAATTCTGGGAGGTAAACCTGTAACTTGGTAAAAAATTAAACTAATTATAGTAGAGATATCTAGCTAAGCTTACCCAATTAAAAAATAGTAATATATATAAGGTTAGGCTTTATTTCTGAAAAGTTAAAAAGAATATCACATATCTAAATAAAAATATATTTTATGTTTTTTCAAGCCTGTTTATATACTTTAGTTTGACCTAGAGAAAAACTAATATAGTTAATAAGTATAAGTTAATGGCCATCATACCCTCTGCCCCCGACCACCCATTCTGGGTCCATGTAGAGGGCGAGAGGACAATCTGTCCTTCCTGCTTTGAGTTAGATCACTCAAAGCGCAAATGTCCCTCCCTAGTGACTTCCTCTGACCCAGCGCGGTCATCACATGGCCCCCACTTAGCCTCACACCCCACTACTTTTCTGACATGGGGTACAATCCTACCCCCCCTCCCCCAAAGCCTGCTGCCACCTTGGTACCTGCTGCAGCCAATAAGCCCCTTCCTCAGGCCAGTGCCACTTGCGCCTCGCCCAGTGCCACTTGTACCTCATCCAATCAGGAATCAGCTTGGACTAATGTGGGTTCCCACGTTATTCTGCAATTGCCAGCCACACCACTTCAATTTGAAGACCCCAATTTTGAGTTTGACTTGAACCCATGGTCCTCATTGGCTGAAACTGATGAGATGGGTAATTTTATTGAGGCCTCACAACTCACATATGACAAATTTATCCAGGTTCGGAATCCCAAACCAGTCATTCAATGATATTATGCCCCCCAACCAGATGCCATAGAGTTCCACTCAGACCACCAGCTCGCTGTTGCAGCAGCTACCCACCCTGAAGTAACCACTATCCGTGAACTGGATGAGCCATCAGTAGCAGCGCTAGCCATGAAACTCCCACCCCCATCCTCAGGCCATCCACATCCATAAACCACAAAATGATCATTGAAATTGCCTACAGGCGCGCTAAGGATGCCATCCAGAGAGTGGTTTTCGCCTCACAGGCCTACTCTCAAGTCACCTGAGCCTCCGTGGCTTCACTGTCCCAACTCCCTGCCCTCTGCATTAAGGTGGAGGCCACCATTTCCAAATACATTGGCAACTTACTGTTGTACAATAATTTCCTCAAGTGGCCACTTGTTACCAACCTCGCTCCCCATGTTGCTGATCACCCCACCCCTTTGCTCTCCTCCTTGGCCTGTGCTCTCGCTGATGAGGAGCATGAGACTGAGATGAGCCCCCTGATCCCCCCTCCCCTTCTGCTATGGTAGGATGAGCGCCTCGGCGCTATCCCACCTGGTAGGTTAGTGTCTTGATTGTTATGTTTTGCCCATTCTTTGAACAGACATTTTCTTTTGGTCTGAGAGTTTAGTTAATTCAGTTTTTTTGTTGCTTTCTGCACTTTGGTAATATCCATTCCCTGGTCAGCGTGCCTCATAATAAATTTAAAATATAAAATTATAAGTTAATGGCCTGGCAACTATTAGCAGCTTAAATACCTTTCACATAATCATTAAATTCACAGGAAGTACAAGGCCAAGCTGTTCTGAACAGTTTGATACCCAGGAGGTCTCCTATCATGGCCAGAGTAGATTATGTGGACATGTTGGATATTACCTACTCCCTAGAAACCCAGAAAACCATCTGGAAGTACACCCATCGCCCTCTTTTACAGCCACAAGTTTGTTCCCATGTGTGTTTTGCTTGAAACAGGTATTCTATACTGTCAATTGATCCAATGCAGCACACTCCTCATGTGTTGTGTGTGACCAATATAGAACTTTGGTTTACCACCTGGAAGAGTGCCCACTGTCAAAAGTGATCTGGTGCAAGGTTCAGCATCTCTTTTGCCAGGAGCAAACATGTCCTTCAGCCTATATAAAGATATCTTTGCCTTGTCCTTGAATTCCCCTATACAATCTTCCTTCTGAGTTTTAGTGGTAGCAGTTGCAATGTTGACTATCCACATAGTTGTCTTGGATGCTATTTCAGGCTATTCTCCCACCCTCCAGGAAGCTGTACACCAATTCCAGTCTCACCTTATAGATCACTTTCAAGTATGGTTGTTTGGCTACCTACCATCCCATCAATGACAGTTGGTCTCATCCTGGTTTCCATTTTGGTTCATCACTTCAGACCCTTTTCTTCATATGTGCTCAATAGTGGCACAAGCCTATACTCACAATACCCATCTTCCTTTAATTGGCATTCCTACTGGCATCAGGAGACAGCGTCAGCTTCTCTGGGGTGCCTCTAGCTTATATTATTGCTTTTAGTTCACATATCAGAAGTGTCCATCTCATGGTTGGCCTACCCCAAATTAAATTTAATATAATCACTAAGTTCATATTCATTTATTTGGCTATTTATAAAAATGCAAATTATCAGTGCTGCAAAAGGTCATAGTCTGAGCTTTAGCTTTAACTCTACAATAGTCTTACAGAATACATGAAAATTTCTACTGCTGGTCACTAAAACTGGATTTGTAAGCCCTTAGAAACATGACAAATGTCATTATAATGATATATCATCTGGTAGAAAGTTATAAAAACTATATTAGAATTGTGGGTTATTATATGAAAATGTCAACTTATATTATTTCAAGTAGCTAAATGAATCTAAATTAGCAGCATTAAACGGTACTTTAAAGAAAGTGATAAACATGGTTAACAGGTGATAAATGTAATAAATTAGCAGTAATTATGTGGTCCTAGGTGGCTCTTTGGTGAGCTAAGTTTAATTTTACATATGTATGTTAAAACAAATTACGATGTGATTCTGTTCTAAGAAACTGAATTAATTTCCGTAAGCATATTTAAACGATAGCTATTCTGATCTACTAAAAATTTTCTAGCTTGGCTCTTATTTAATATCAGTCTCAATAAATCTTTATTTTTGTCTTTTTATTTTTTACGAAGATATGTAATTTTTGAGTAAATATAATATTATAGCTACCTAATCTAAAAATGTAAGAGTACCCTAAATTTGAATAGTTGAATTTAGTTTATTTTAGAAAAATGCTTGAATAGTTGCCATTCAAACGTTCAAAAAAGTGATACAATATATAGAATTATAGTGCAATAGTAAGATTTGATTATCTATCTTGCTTTAAATAATTTTAGGAACATATGAATTACATCCTAAGTAAAGATTTTTTGCAGCTTCAGCTTTTATATTATTTTTTTACTTTTTAAACCGACGACTCCTTGCATCCTACCTTTTATTTAGAATAAAGTTTATGTAATTCAATTTTTCCTATTTATGGCATTGCTACGCAAGAATACGATATCAACTATTTTATTAGAAAATATCCCTTCAATAGATAAGTCATGTATGCCCTGTAAATTTAGCTTATTGTTTTCATTTTGTGACGAATTTTAAATTTTTTAATCATATCTTGTCTAATTTAAATTAAATATCGCGACAATTTTGTAAATGGATGGCATATAAAAACTTCCACGCGATATACGTTTTATTTTCGTTGTATTTTAGCGCTTCAGTATTAACAATAAATTGTTGGAATCTAATTTGAACTATGTTATACGTGTATTTAGGCTCACTTTATTAATATTTGTACCTCTAATTACCTTTAAATATATGCATAAATTGATTTATTTTAAAAAAACTAGTTAATTTTTAAAGCGTTTGAGATGACCTCAGTGATTTTGTCCTTTCTACAATCCATCTGATATCAGAGGTTTGATCCTATTTTTTCAAAAACAGCACTATAAGCGCTATAGCGCTTGGTAGGATTAGTTGAATAAGATAGGTCAAGGAAAAATTGATGTTTTGGAGGATGGCGATAAGAGCTAAAAGTAGCGGCAAGGGGAATGTTCTGAAAGGAAGGTTGAGAGGCCAAAGAACGAGAATCAGTAGCTGTGTGTATTGCGCGTAAAGCAATATACACACTAGCCAAGAAAGCGAAAGTCGAGAGTGCCGAAAGAAATATTAAAATAGACTTAAACGATTAATAGATAATAGACCAGTATTACCATTGAACTAACTGAAGTTGAAAGGGAAACTTTTCCCACTATTTCACATAACAGCTCTACTAACAAGGGTGTCCTGCTTGTTAAGAATATGCTAAACAGTTACCATGCCACTTCTTTGGGATCTTGCATACAGCGTCTCCAGCCTTCACATTCAGCCGATGCAACTGCACTGGGGCTATAGCATAGATGATTCATATACCTCTGAGCGCACGCTTGCATTTCCTGACGGTATACTTATTAATTAGCATCAGATAAAGATGCATTTTTACACAAGGCTAAACTCCGAGCCTTAGCTTCCGTATCTATATAAACTAATCTGACAAATATAGCTAATAACAGAAAGACTGTTATTATAGGTAGGAGCCTCAGTAAAATTGACTTATTTTCTGCTGATTCCTGGGGCACATGCTGTGGCCATACTGACTGAACCTGCCTCCGGTTCCAAGGTAATGGCGTCCCTAAATCATAAAACATAAAAAGTGGCAAAGGTACCGACGTAGCCCTCAGTAGGCCTTTGCATTCTTATGTACTCCTGTGTCGCTCTATCAAGCCATGGCGGCCTACTCGGCGGTGCTGCAAGCGCCCTTTGATATTCATCTTCCATCCTTAATTTCAATTTTGTCTAAACTCGATATCGATAGTTCGCCCAAATGTAGATTGTGTGGGATGTGTTTGGACTTTTGGAGTCTAATTCATTACGTCTGCAAAAGTGAAGCCTTCGCATCATTGTAACTAAAATTAGCGTTTTCAGTCAATTTGCGGTAATGAAGGAAAGGTTCAAATAACTGCACTCTAATTATTTAAACCGATTTAAAAGATGGAATAGGTCAAGGGTGATCAATTCAACGTTAAAACAAAATTGGTACATCTCAATAGCAAGAAACATTTCTCTAGATTAACTCAAATATTAAAAGGTTTAGTCATTATTTTTTATTCAAAACAAGGAAATTAAAAGGCTCTTGTTTCGTAACTACAGTATATAGTAAAAGTAATAACATTAAGTTATGATTAAGCCATCTTAATGATATTTGAAATTATTCTGCAGCTTTGCTTACATTGGTATATTGTAATAATTCTTAATAAAAAACTTATCTGTGTTTGTATCAAAAAATAAAACAAAAATAGTAGCGTATAAGAGAAGCATATCAACTACTTCTTATCTTATTACTGATTATAGTGTATAACTATCATTTTAGCTTGATCTAGCAATCATTTATAAGTCTTAAAATATGATTTTGGAAAAATACAAAATTTTAGATATAATTTCAATTATTTCATAGCTTTTCAACTTGTTTTTATAAATATCACTTCGGTTTTTTTAAAAAATAGCAATATTTTGGTATTACCTTGGCCAGTTATTTTTATTAATCTTCTTTTTATATAGGATCAATATAGTAAAGCTTTCTATAGTGTATCTATAACTAGTATTTATTAGTATCTATAATAATCTATAAAGGACTAAAAATGAGATATTATGACATATATTTTTTTTGTTATTATTGGCAGCTAGGTAATTTAAATTTTCTACTTAAAACTATATAAATGAAGTTTATATAGTAAAATAGAGTTTAAAAGTAGTTTACCATACCAACAAAACTAATTATATGTATACTTAATGTCAATAGATAGTATAAAGCATTCAAGAATATTCCAAACTTACTATATAATTTAGATATAGTCAGTATATACATATAAACAAGCTTATTTTTAAAGGATAAATATGATATGTTAATTTTAACCATATCTTAATTCAACATTGTCATTACTAATGACATAATCAAAGGGGGAATTTTTCTTTTACCGCTCGAAGTCTCTTTTGAGCAATTTTAAGTTTAAATTTTAATTATCCACAGCCATCTGCCCAAACCTATTCTTTGATGTCCTTGGCTCTGCCACCTGCCACCCCAGTGCGGGGCAGCAGTGCACCCCCACCTAGCATTTTCCACCCTGTGGGCAAGCACATTCGGATGGGCTCAAACAGCCCACCCACTGCTTCCAACCATTTTGTCCCCCCACAGGACTTAGCACTCCACCTGGAGCGCGTCCACCCTTCTCACCCCCATCCTCTCACCCTCCCTCACTCTGCCATTTGCTATTGCCTCAGAGTGGACTATGGGCATTTGTTCCCATATGCCAATAAGGCAATTATTGAGCTAGCCACTGCAGCCTTTGCACCAGCTGACTTTATAGACTTCCACCTTTTTAAGGGCTACTTTGATGTTGGGTTCCAATCTGAGGAGGATGCTAAAGTAGCAGCACAAACTCCTCTAATTTATAAAAAAACCCCATTCCCACAACCTGTACTCACCTCCCTTCAGATACCATGCTGGTGGTATCCTTTACAAATCTCCCATCCCACCTTCCACCCCAGGTTTTATATGACCAGTTGGTCATGGGGCTCATAGCTTATGGCACTCAGCCCAACCCCATCTTTGCCATTCCATCTGGTGCAGAGCCCCTTGCTGCTCCTCGGGCAACAGCCACCATCATACCACACTACCCTACCATAGCCCAACAAATCCCACCCCATGCTAGTGTGGCTGCAGTGCCTGATCATTTCTTTTGGGCTCAGGTCAATAATAGTAGGCAGATTTGTTCCCTCTGCTTTGGCCTCAACCATGTAAAAAGAGTATGCCCTCAGGCCAAGTCCGCTGCAGTGGCTTCTGAGCCTCCTTCTGGAGGTTCAGTATGGGGCACTTTGCTGTCCCCTCCCACCCTCCAATCTCATTCAGTGGGCCCACATAGAAAATCAGCCCCCCCAAAACCTCCAGCCTCACTCTCCCACCTAAATCTACCCCAGCCAATCATATCAATGCTTGGACCACTATTGGCACCCAAGCAGCTGCCCATTTGCCTAATCCCACCCAACCAAATTTGAATGCCACTAAACCAGTGAACCAAAATCCATGGGATCTATTGGCTGAAACTGACAAATCAGGTAATATCCTCATTAGTAAGCATACAGGTCAACCTCTCTGCCAAGGCAATTATGGTCAGGCAGAATTTTTCCTTCCTGACCTTGATGAAACCCCTACCCCTCACTATTTCACTCCTCTGCCTATTACAGCCCCCTTCCAAAGTGATCACCAGCTCACCTTAGCTGCGGTGGCCTCTCCTCATTGCCCAAAACTATGCACCGCGGTAGCCCAGTCAGTGGCTCAGATCCAGCATGGCCTGCCCACCCTCTTCTTCCCCCCAACTTCCCTGAATCTCCCTGCAGTGAAATCTCAAAACTATTTGATGATGCTGAAGTTGCTATTATAAATGTCACAGCAATTGCTTCATTCAACCCCTCAGCCAAAATTACCCACCACAGTATCTCCCTTTTCACCCAACTTCCTGAAGCCCACAAAGAAGCTGAAGTTCTCCTTGCAGCTTTTGTTGAAACACTTTCCCATCATTATCTTGATGCAGAAGAGGAAAACTCCTACTATGCTGACCTCAACCCCTACTATGCGGATGCCCCAATGCCCTGGCTCTCTGCTCTGATCTAGTACTGTAACCAACATCCCTTAATTGAGGTGGGTCTTTCTGAAAACCAACCCCCCAATCCCTCCTCACCCTATGCCATAGTGGGTTAGCAGTTTCTGCTTCCCACCTGGTTAGTAGTTTTGTTTTGTCATTTTGAGTGTTGTGTTTGGTACTGTCCATCCCCTGGCTGGTGTACCTTAAATAAATTGGACATAATCAAAAGGGGTGGAAAGGGTAAAGAAAGGGAGTTAAGGTCAACGTCAAGTTAACAAAATGGACCACATACCTGGATTAAAGCATACCATTGACCAGGAATAAATTATGGTGAAGTTTTCGAGGTTAGGTCCAAAAAGGGTTTTATTTCTAAAGAATTCCAGTTAGCCAAACACTTCATCTATGATAACCAAGTATATAACAGATGTGGATGGGACTACTAAGATGTTGTCCAAATAAAATCTCATTATTGAACAGCTTACATGATTGAAAATGTTAGTAAAATTTGCCAATAATTTCAACATCAAGTTCAAACCTATCCTAGATATTACATGATACTTTATGGCAATATTATTTAAGGTATGAATTTCAACTTCTTAATGGGAATTAATAGGCTCATTGCCACAATTTTTAGTACCAAAATTAAATTAAGCCCCATCCCCAATATCATATTAGCTCTGATGATGGATTAGGCTTCATCATAATAAACAATTTAATGCCATCATCACTTATTAACACCCTCATTGATTGGCTTCCTAATAGCCTTTTTGTTAAAAGCAATAATTTAGTTCATTTTAGCACATGTCTATAAACTTGGTTCCATCCAAAACTTTTCTTTCTCGTTGCAATCACTTTTGCAACCTAATAAATTCAAGTCTGAATCTAGTTTGATAATCTCACAGAGGAGATTAGTCTGTGCTCATGTCAGAGAGCAGTTGGGCAAGTAAAGTAAGAGGAGCAGGTGGAAGGCCCGCAGCCTCAAACATTCAAAAATGCCCCGGAGAAACTGGTGGAATAAACAAAAATTTTAAAAAACCGGTGGTCACTATTTCCTCAGAAATCCTCACATGGCAAGCATGATGCAACCAGTACATCAACACTCCATACTCCCAGCCACTTTCATCAGTGGAATATGGAGTCCGCGTGTTTCTGGACATCCAACAAATGGCCTTATGGGAAAAATTTTGTGAAGATGTGCACACCTTTTTCCTGACCACGGTGTACGTTGCACCTCACTCCATATCACGCGGTTGGCTGGACCTAGGTTTTAAAAACAAAGAGGCAGCAGACGAGGCTGCTGCGGTGCGCATAGTGGTCAACCTCCCTGAATGATAATGGGTTGTCAAAACCAAACGCACTAGATGAACAAAATCCAACCTAATTTTCCTCACGTTTGACTTTTTGCCTACTACGGTAAAATGTGACATTTTGGAACAACACCTGAAAGATGGTCTCACCATATACAGAAAAATACAATCTTTCAAAATGCAATGCTTCATGCTGATGCCACACCTGTGCACTGGCAAAGCCATTGCAGTTCTGACCCCAACCAAGGAGATCGCAAAGGACCTAACCCAGATCCTGCACTCCACTTTTATTGACATTGCAGGGCATACCACCCACCCATTCTGGGTGACTGTGGACAGCGCGCCCCCCATCTGCACCCACTGTGATGCGTTCAGCCATAAGGCGCACGCATGCCCCACCAAGGAGGGTGTCACATTCTAAGAGCACCCCTTGGCGGCCATGGCCAGCAGAGAGGCGCACTATGAACTAACTGTAAGCACCAAAGAGGCTTTCCCATGGGGAGCACAAGGCTGCTACCTACTGGTAAAGCCTATCTCCCCACAAGAGCGGAAGAAGGCTAAGCAGGCCCACAGGGCTGTGGCCAAGGAAGTGGCCAAAGCCACCACCGCTATCCCACACTCCCAACGCTAGGAGGACATTGAAACCTTTGCAGCGGAAGCAACTTGGGAATCCATCAACCAATCAGATTTAGAAGCCCATGCCAAGTGGGCCACTCAATCTGAGGATCCAATGGGGGACTCAATCTCACCCAATCATTGCACCCAAGCTCCAGTTAAACTGACTTGGGACCCATCCTAACTGAAATTTTTTTTGACCCGCTCAACGGTGCACCAAACTCATCCGCACCACAAAAAATTCGTCCGACGTCAGGGAAACAAAAAGTGAAGGCTAAAGCCAACGCAACTCTTTCCGCAAAAATTAACAAAAATCTCATTAGCGTTGCTGCTAACACCCACGCTGCTGTGAAGGCCCGTGGGGATCTAGAGGAGGCTAGTAGGCCTGGGTGCCCACCCCCTTGCACCTAAGGTGTGATGGGGGAAACCTTTACTTTAGGGACGTTGAATATTGCTGGACTCAAGGCTTCCCCATCCTGGGCTAGGAAACTGAGTTTTTTACAACAAAATTTAGCTGTGGATATCCTGGCCATCCAGGAGTCCCACTGTCCATGAGGTTCTGAGGAAGCTTGGAAAACAATGCTCCTCCCATCCCTATCCTTTTGGTCAGAGCACTGTGGGGTGCTAATTCAGAAAAAAAAATTTCAAATTTTTTTTTCAGAAACCTTCCTCAATGGCTGAGTCCTTGTTGTCACTTTCTTGTGGGCCAACGTGGTACACGCTATCATCAACATCTATGCCCCAAATGGTGCACAATAGCATCAGGAATTTCTTTTGTCATTCAAATCCCTCCCACTACCCCCAGACCCTTTTGTAGTTGGCGACATGAACTGTTGGCTAAGTACTCCAACGGACCGGTGGCCTTCCTCCTCCCACGCCCCCCAGGGCCACATTGAACTTCACGTTCTAAAGGCCACCCTTGGGCTAATGGATGCACTGCTGTGGCAAGCCTTGCTGCTCAAGAACATGATGCACCCCCACATCTACAACGGCCAATTAAGGTCCATGACCCGCATAGACCTTATCCTTACACCGGTGAAATTCCAATCCCACATATCCCACTTTAAAACAACAAAAATGGAATTATCCGACCATCAACTGGTCTTGATAACCTACCACCTACCTGTCACAGCTGCTAAGGCCCCAAATTGGTGCAAAATATGCCCCCCGAGCTCACATCACCAGGATTTTCCACATGGGTGGAATCAGCAACTTTGGCAAAAAAGTTTGTTGCACCATTTTGTGTGGACCCCATTTCCACATGCGCAACTTTCAAAGAATATACTATCTGCCACCCTCGCCACTTCACTTCCAGATGCTCATGAGCCATATCAGCTGTCATTTCATGCGCTTTGGCAGAGTTGGCACACCTGGAGTCCAACATCCCAGATACCAGATACAGCTCTTCATGGGGCTGGAAGTGGGCGGAGGCAGCCGCCCACCTCAACGCGCTTGAAAGGCAACACAAACATCAGGTTTGTGTTCAGTACAGGGCCAAATGCATCACAAAAGGTGACAAGTGCACCGCATATTTTTTTAAAAAAATTCTTGCACCATGCCAGAGTATGGCCTGCACACAGGTGCAAAGATTGGATGATTCCATTGTGGATACGCCAGCTGAAGTGGCAATTGAAACACAAAAGTATTACTCCAAGTTATACCGATCTGATCCAATTCAGCTGCCGAAGTGACAGAATTTCTTGACCAAGCCCACATCCGCACCATTTTCCAATACCCAGAAATAATGAATTTGATTACTCCAAATGAATTATGGACAGCCATTTGCGGTGCACTAAACCAAAAATGCCCAAGCCTGGATGACATTCCATATGAATTCTACAAAAAGTACTTCAAATATATATCCCCACTACTGCTGGCCTCACTTAACCAGAGCCTTTTGAAAATGCGCCTCCTGCCAGGAGGACAAGAGGCCTTCACTGTCACACTTTTCAAGAAAGGGGACAAGCTAGATTTAGCCAACTGGCGCCCCATTTCTTTAACCAACACAGATACTAAAATTTTAACAAAAATCATGGCTAACCATTTAGGGATTGTAGCATCTGCCATCATCTCCCCAGAACAATTCAGTTTCATACCCAGAAGGTTGATTTGGGACAAAGTGCACTCAGTGGCCAACACGTGCCAGTCCACAGCCTCTGGGGCACTTGTATTCTTGGACCAACAGAAGGCCTATGATAGAGTAAACTGGGTATACCTCAGGGCCTGCCTCCATTAATTCTGCTTACCCCCTCGCTTCATCAACTGGGTGATGCTGCTCACGGAATCTGCAACAATGGCAGTACATGGACCTGGCTTCCTAACGGAAGTAGTCCACCCTCAAAGGGGATTGCGACAAGGGGACCCCCTTAGCCCACTCTTATACAACTTCAGCCTTGACCCACTACTTCAAAATGTGAATGCCCAACTCACCGGGGTCCATGTGCTAGGCCAAGCCCCAGTCAAGATGATGGCGTTTGCAGATGACTTCGTGGTTGGGGTGTCTAATAATAAAGATGCACGCGCACTTGAAGCTCTCATCCAGGAGTATTCCCGGGTAAGTAACGCTGCACTGAACGCCTCCAAAACCAAAATCATTTTTCTTGGTCAGTATCATAACTGCTGGGCCCCTGCAACCAGCGCCCAGCCCGGCCCATCTGCTCATACACGCGCTCGCCCTCCCAGCTCACCCCACACCGCCCCACTGGTGCTCCCCTTTGTGCTACACCCTACCATAGGGCCAGTCCGCCATCTGGGCGTGTGGATGGAGGCAGGCGGATACACATCAGCAGTAATGGAGAGTCGTATTCTAGACAATGTGACGAAGTGCATCGCCTCCCTCAGAGCCCACCCTACATCCTTTACAGGCAGGGTCGTTTTGGCCAACTCTATGCTCCTCTCCAAAGTCTGGTTTGGAGCCCACGCCATCCCCTTCTCCCCAAGCTTCTTCAAATCCTTGCATGCCCTGCTGCAAGGATGACTATGGTCAGGCTGCCCTCCACCAGTATGGTTAGAGGTCATGTTTGTCCCTCATCAGCATGGAGGCATGGGCCTGCTTGACTTCAGAGCCCATGCGGCCAAGATCTTGGGTACTTGGATATCAGCTGTCACAGCCCCTACGTTCCCCGCCCAACACTGGTCCCACGCAGCCCGCTCCAACTTCTCCTGCGCCTTGGGCCTCAACAATCTATCAAACCCCCACTCCCTAATGAAATACCTAGCTTCACACCCATCGGCCACAGGTCCTCACGGCACTAAAACCCACTACAAACGAATCCTCCTCTCCATGCGGAGCGCTGAGTGGAGAATTTGTATTAGCGGACATACAACCTGAAGAGGCCACCCTCTCCTCAGTTCACACAAGAGGTACAGGGGCTACCCATCCATGATGGCGTGATCCCCACACGGCCCCATGTCCTATCCAGGGTGGACTACCTGGACATGATGGACATCCCTTACTCCATTATGACCCAAAAAACTATCTGGAAATACGCACACCATCCTCTGTTGCAGCCTCAAATCCGTTCCCATGTGTGGCGCTTCCTGAGGCGGGTGTACTGTACAGCTGAGCGCTCTAACGCTTTACACTCATCCTGCGTCGTTTATGGCCAGTATGGAACGCTGTTCCACCGCCTGGAGAAATGTCCTACCTCTAAAGTGATATGGCGCGAAGTTCAACGTCTGCAGGGCCAGGATCAAATACATCCCTTCAGTCTGTCAAGAGACATGTTTTCCCTATCAATGGCCTCCCCCCTTCCACCCTCCCTCCATGCTCTGGTGGTTGCAATCGCCATGTGGACCATCCACACGATTGTCTTGGATGCCATCGCAGGCTCCACCCCCACCCTCCCAGAAGCTGTCCACAGATTCCAGTCTCACTTGGTGGACCACTTTTTAAGTGTGGATGTTTGGGTTCCTCCCACCATGCCACCGACAGCTGGTCTCCTCATGGTTCCCAGTTTGGTTCATCAAATCAGATCCCTTCCTTCACACGTGTTCAATTGTGGCTACGGCCCCTTCACACGTTCCCCCTCCCCATAAGTGGCATTCCCGCTGGCAACAAGAGATAGCATCGCTTCTCTGGGGTGCCTCCTTTGTTACTACATTTTGTCTCTTTTGGGTCGAATTTGGAAGTGTCCGTCCCATGGTCAGCCTTCCCCACAATAAATTAAATCAAATAAACTTGGTTCCATCCAGCCTGATGGCTCCATCAAGAAGATTCCAGCTATATCCTTGGTTTAATTTTCCCTAGTATTCACTTCACATCTGGAAATCATCCTAAAACTTTGGCTTTTATTTTAGATTCTATTCAAGGTACACCAACCAGGGAATGGACATTACTGAAAAAGAAACTACAAAAAAATAAAACCAAAAATAGGAGCCAACCGCCTAAAAATAAGCAGTGAGACACACAAAAACGAGAAAAAAAACTAACCAGGTGGCACAGCAGTGAGCCACTTATCCCACCATGGCAGAGGGGGAGGGGGATCAGGAAGATCATTGGGTTCAGCATTGAAGAGGTGGATCAATGCTGATAGCAAGGGGGTTGGGGCGTCTGTGGGATGAGGGTTGAGAAAAGGCAGATAATTGTTGTAACTGGCACTGACAATTTGGGCCTGTAGAATAGCCTCCATGAGTTTGGCAACATGGTGTTCAGCTTGGATGCAGGCATCAGAGATCTGAGCAAGTTTTGCAATATTGGCTCTGGTAAATCATGTGGATGGAGAAAATCTGCCAATTCAGCAACATGTTTGACAGCAATGGCAGCAGCTTCAGTGAGGCATGTGATTTCATCTTTTGCAATAGCAGGGAAATTGGGAGGGAATTTGATGGTATGCAGCCCTTCTTTAAATTCAGCAACATATTTTTCCATGGCTTCACAGAGATGACAGCTTTCAAGTGATGCCACTACAGCCTCAGCAAGCTGGTGGTTGCTTTGGTAAAGGGTGTCAGGTGAACAGCAAGTAAGAATTAGACTGGCCTACCAACCCAGATGCCAGAGCACCCAAATGGCAGACCAGAATGCCAGAGGCACTACTGCTGTTGTGATGAATATGGAACTGGAAGGGAGCTTAATTTTCAACATATAAAAACTGAATTTTGGGGAAGGTTGTTTTTAATGGAAAACTTAAAGAAGGAGAATTGACCAACAATTTTCTCAGTGCAATGCGACTGATTAAATAGTCATTGACATGGAGGGAAACAAGCCAGGATCAGGTCCCACAAGTTTGATCTAAGTGATGAATTATTTGGGAATAGCCAGTTAGTTCCCTGGGAACTGACATCGCAAACTTTGGTGGCAGGCTGAGTCACAGTTGATTTGACCTCAAACATCTGAACCAAAGCTTGGCTACGTTTCCAATGGTTGATGTGACAGCATTTGGTCTGACAAGCGGCAGGAATCCCCCAAGACTACCTCACATATGGGTGGACCCATTTTGTTGGGAATGGGTTCAGAACACCCAACCCACCCATGCTTGGTCACTGGGCCATTCTACGGTCAGTGGTATTGCATCAGGTGCAATGCCTGATTTGCTGGTAGGAAGCTTCAAAACATCATTGATGGTGTCCGATGCTATTACCTGCCCATTGGGGGTGATGCCTGACAATTAGGGAGGGGGAGATTTTTGATTGTCATGTTAACCAAATCGCAACTGTTGGGCTTTCTGGCTGATAGATCAGTCTTCATACTTTTTCAACTATTTGAAATCTGAGCATCGGGCTGATTGCTGCTCAAATTAGTTGCAATCATCTTAATTTTGGCAATCTTGGTGCAGATTTCACTGATTCCTTGTAACAGTTCTGCCAAGGAGAGTGTGGGTACCAGAAGCGGGATCCAAAGTGGAAGGGCTGTTACCCAGCACTTCTTGCTCGGGAACAGAAAAATGGCCTGATTGATGCCCAGAGGACGTTCCCTGGGACTTACATTACCCTTTACTTTCAAGGGAAGGACCCCACTGCCAGGAAACTGCATGAGAGCCACATTCTTGTGCGCCTTGGGTAATTTGATCACCATAATCATCATGATCTTAGGGGGGGTGGGGAGCATCAGGGTGGGATGTGTGGTATGCTTCATCCAAGGCCATGCAATTCGCACAATCACGCACCTTGACCTAACTGTTCTCATAGGCTGGATACCCTTTCCAGACCACAAGATATTGGACAGAATGTCGCGATTTCTGGGATGCCAGGATATTCTCTATCTCAGCCTCTTCCTCATTTTTGACAATGATCTGTTCCAGTTCCGTGGGACTTGCACCCTTGAAGGGCAACAGCTGGGAAACTACTTGGCTTTGGGGCAGAGAAAACTCATTGCAAGTTGAGATGTCAGACCCTACTGACATGGGCAAATAGCTGCAGCAACTATGGGGTATGGGTTTGGAGTTTTGAGTGGGATGGAACTAATGTGGGCAGAGATAATCTTCTTTACAATCTGATTCAGTTGGAAAGAAGGGACCATTGCTGTGCCAATATCTATGAGAAAGGCGGAAATGGTAGGGATTAATGGTTGTTTGATTATGTCAGGTGAACAGCAAGTTAGAATTAGACTGGCCTGCCAGCCTGGATGCCAAAGCACCCAAATGGAAAACCAGAATGCCAGAGGCATTGCTGCTGGTATGATGAATATGGAACTAGAAGGGAGCTTAATTTTCAACATATAAAAACTGAATTTTGGGGAAGGTTGTTTTTATTGAAAAATTTAAGGAAGGAGAATTGACCAACAATTTTCTCAGTGCAATGCGCCTGATTAATTAATCATTGATTTGGGGGGAAAATAAGCTGGGATCGGGTCCCACAAGTTTGACCTAAGTGGCGAATTATTTGGGAATGGACAGGTTAGTCCCCTGGGAACTGACATCACAAAATTTGGCGGTGGACCGAGTCACTGTCAGTTTGACCTCAAATTTTCAAACTAACGCTCAGCTACATTTCCAACAGTTGGCGTGATGACGTTTGGCCCAACAAGTGGTGGGAATCCCCCAAGACCATCCCACATATAGGTGGACTCATCTGGTTGGGAACGGGTTTGGAACACCCAACCCACCCATGCTTGGTTGCTGGGCCATTCGTTTGGTCAGTTGCATTGCATCAGGCGCAATGCCCAATTTGCCAGCAGGAAGCTCCAAAACCTCATCGATGGTATCCAATGCTATTACCTGCCCATCAGGGGTGATTCCCAACAGATTTGGGAGGGGGAGATTTTTTCGATCATTGTGTTAACTGAATCTCAACCGTCAGGCATTCTGGCTGATAGATCAGTCTTCATACCTTTTTGACCATTTGAAGTCTGAGCATCGGGCTGAAGCCACTCAAATTAGTTGCGATTGATTTCATTTCAGCAATTTCGGCACAGATTTCACTGATTCCTCATAACAGTTCTTCTGAGGAGAGTGTGGGTACCAGAAGCGGGATCTGAAGTGGAAGGGCTGTTACCCAGCACTTCTTGCTCAGGAATGGAAAAATGGCTCAATCGATGCCCAGAGGATGTTCCCCGGGACTTACAAAGGGCAGCATTGGGTTTGGGAACATATTGTTTGGGTGGGAGTGGGGCATCAAAGTCTGAAATCAGATAAAGTTCTAAATCAAATGGTCTAGCTGATGGTGGGACAAGTTTACCAGATTTGGTCACTTGATTCAATAAGTCCCAGTGAGATTGGTTGACTAGGATTGATTAGTCAATAGATGCTGTGGTTGGGTAAGTTTTGGGGTGAGAGAATTTTTGAATTAAATATGGGTCTAAGCCTGCTCCTGATTGGTTGGCTTGGGTGTGAATTGAATGGCTCAGGTTTGGGTTGCTAGATTTTGCTGATTCATTGAGCATATAGCCTGGGGGGCAGCCAAAATCCCCACTTGAACACAATTGGAGTAGCTTCATGGGTGGAGTTGTCAGTGTTCGCAGGGTTTGATTTGTATCAATAAAGTTTTTTGTATGGTTCAACTCATGGCAGAGGGGGCAAATTATGCAAGCATTGTCAATGTAGGCTCAAAAGAAATGGCTGGGTGCAGATAGGATATAGGCATGTAGTGAGATGTTCTGGGCCATTTTCAGCTGGTAAGGGGTAATGGTGGCCATTGCCTGAGGTGCCACAAGGTGCTCAGTACCACTTGGGACAATGAATTGGAGAATGAGGTCTTTTCCGTAAGTGTCCAGCCCTGACATCAACTCCTCATAAAGTGTTTGATGGAGAAGGTATGAGGGGAGGTTTGCAAAGATCACCACAAGTGTGGTATCATATGGTAGATGTTTTTTGGTGGTGGCAATGGGTTTGTTTTTGTATATTAAGGGCATTGCTGCTGCTGCTGCATCCTCTTCAGTGAGGAATCCTATATCAAAATAGCCCTGTAAGGGTGGAATTTGATAAATCATGCCAGAGCGAAGGTGGTCATTGCCAGCTCATTAATCACTTTGTCAGCATATGGGAAGAGACATCTGTATCTGACTTGGAGGCAAAAGCGGATAGTGGATCAAGGTAGGGCTAAGGGATGGGGACATATTGAGTGGACTCATGTGAGGTGGAGTGCTAAGTCCCTTGGAGGGAAATAGCAGCCAAATGTATTTGGTGAACTGGATGAGACAGTCCACATGTGTTTTCCTGCCAGGTGGTAAACGCTAGTGGGTGAAGCGCCACTGCCACACATTGGAGTGGCAGGTGGTGGAGCCAAGGTCATTGGTTGGAAGTGGGGTTGTCACAAGTCAATGAAGGTTTTATTTAACTTTTAGATTAAACTTCTCTAAAAAGTGGGACTGAGCGGAAAGAAAAGCTTTAAAACTTTAGCTTTCATACTATCATAAGGATATATGTCTTATTAACTTGGTATTAAACCTTCCATCTTTTATTTAACTGAGGCAAGCTGACCAGAGGATGCATATTACCAATGCTCAAACAAGCTAATACTAATAATTAAGATGAAATAAAGTTGAAACAAGATGGATGGATCCACTCAAACCAACGCAAGGTTTAAATAAAACACACCAACCAAGTCAGAAGTTGAAAACGCTATCCATTCATGGCAGTGGGTGAAGGGGGATCAGGAGGCTCTTCTTCCTCATCTGTTGTGGACATGTAGTGGCACAAAGCTGATAGCAATGGTGTGGGCGCATCATGGAAATGGTGGTCAAGATAACAAATGGGTGCTTGCAACTCAATGTGTGTGACGAGGAGGGTGGAATAGTCTGCAAGTGCTTTTTCCGCCTTAAGGCATACTTTAGGTAGGGTGGCAATGGTTGATAGGTTGTTGCGGGTATTGTGGGTCTTTAAACCAGAATTTGTGATTGCCTTAACTTTTTAAACTGCTAGATTTGTTGCCTGATATTATCAGAGATGGTCTTTTTTCTGTTTTGGAAGCATGTTACTAGAAGAATAGGAGGTGGCAGGCCTGTAGCAAGTACTGCAACTGATTTTGCAATGGCTTTACAGGTTGAGTGACATTTTGGGGAGGCAACTGCCTCTTCAGCTAGTTGGTGGTCATTTTTGAATGGGGTGGCATCAGGGCGAGGCACATAATGGTGCTTTGGGAATTGGGCCGCATAATCAGTATTGAGGTACATTTTTGAATGGAGGGGGCCCAGCTCATTTGGATTCAGGGATAAGCTCACACCCGATTTATCAATCTCAACCAAATGATCACATGGATTTTGGTTGAATTTATTGGGTTGTTTGCATATGAGTTATCTGTCGCGTTTGGCTGCAGGATAGTTTAGATCTTACTTTAGTCCATTCTGGCTTCTAATATGTGGGTTTAGAAGAAGAGATTCATTGAGGTAATTTTTGGGTTGTTGATTCAGTGGTTGCTGTTGTTACCACTTTGGGGGAGGGGGAAGGATAGTGCTCCATTCAAAAAATGTTATTGGATCAGCTACGGGATCCTTGTGCAAAGATTTAGGTGTGGATGCCACAGCTCATGAGATGGAGGGGCAGCGCTGTTTTGAATGATTCAGTTTGAAACAGGTAGGGAAAATGGTGCCCCTCCATCCACTCAAAACCAAAAAGGATGGTATGAGGCAGAGGGGTAATGGTGCAGGGGGATTAAGAGGGCTATTTCTGTTGATACTGGACAAATATTTGTGTAGGCATGGGGGCTTGCGAGGAAAGTGGCTCCATTGGGAACCACGAATTGTATTATGGGATTGGAACCATATTCCAATAATCCAGCAATAATTTCATTCATTAAAATTTTGGGTGGTAGGTGGGTAGGGAGGCCTGTGAACTGAACCACAAGAGTGTATCAGTGGGTTGGGACCATCCAGTACTAAAAAAAGAGTGTATCAGTGGGCAACTGAGTACAAGTAGTTGGGAGGGGGTGCCCTGAAACACCAGGGGGATGGTAGCTGCTACTGCAGCATCAGCTTCACTTGAGAAGCCAAAATCAAAATACCCCTTGAATGAGCGGAAGTTGATGAAACCTGCAGGCTGCATAACAGCCTGGGATAATTCAATAATGCCTTTGTTTAAATAGGGGAACAACTTACCATATTCAACTCAAAGGCTAAATTGCATGTTGCTCTGGGGAGCACAAAGGGGCAGCGTGGCATCACCTGGGTTTAGGCAATATGTAAGGCTAAGTCCTTAGGTGAGACATAGCACGCTGAAAAATTTGGAAAACTAGCCGATCCAGTCTGAGCACATTTCAGCAATGGCTGAAAAACATTAGGAGGTGGCGCACCACTTCCCCACGTGGGGCAGTGGGCGTCAAACTCATTGACATAGGTAGCTTGAATAGTGCAAATGATGAGTGGAGCTGTTTTTACTAAATTTTAAACTACAATTTGACCAAAAGTGAGTGAATCAAGCCTCATTATAAAAGTTTAAAAAGCTTAGGTTCTTATTTCCTTGAAGGAGATTTAGCACTTTGACTTCAACTGGGGCAGCTAATACAAAGAAGCTGGAAGGGTTAAATTTTTAGCTAATAAGTTGAGGCACTTGAGGTTTATGTAAAAGAGTGTCTATAACTCTCCTGTTTCCAGCGTGGAGGTGCTTGGTGCACAGAGCCAACGCGTAGAAACTAGCCGTTAGTACTAAAGCTACTAGCGCCCAGCAGAGGGTGCTGGAGCAATAACAACTAAAACCAAAAAGCGCTATCAGAAAACACCCAAAAACGACGCGGTGAACAAGATGAGGAGAGGTAAACGGACCAGGTTGGAGGGGACCTGGGTGAACCAACGGTGCACTTGGGAAAAATCAAATTGTGTTCAAAATGGCAAGTTAAATGGAGCGCGAGACCTCCTCAAAGGGGTCTGCACACATAACCTTTGGTAATGACATTTTAAAAAATGGAAAAAACGGGAAAATTTTATTTGGGAAGCCAACCAACAAGGAATTTTGGTTTGGGAAAACGTATTTAAGCTCAGATGGGGGAATTGGGGTTATGCCGCAGTGAGCCCAAGCACCAACTCACCAATAGGGCAATAATGCCATCTGAATTAGTAGAATAGGCTGAAACTGACTTCACTAGAGTGATCAATTGAAGTTGGATTTTACCCAAGCGCGTTATTTCATAGATGGAACAGGTTTTGAAAACCCGTTCCTTGACTAACTGAATCAAACTGTCTGCCTTTATCTGGTAGATAATTCGTTTTAATGCTTGTCCCAATGTCAGGGGCTGGGCACTTGGCACCCCACTAAGACCAACCTGGGCATATTTTGCCCATACCCAGCGCTGGTCTAGGGTGTGCTTCAGGTCTGGGAGGCCCTGTAGCTTCCCCTTTGGGCCTCCAGGCGCCCAGCCTTATCTTTGGGGTTGGTCCCCACTATGATATCATCTACACATGACAATTTATCAACAGAGGGAGCATCTTTCCCTAAGCTAACCAATATTTTGCTGCCTATTTCTGCAGGCAATGATAACAATTTTCAATTGTGTTTGGAACGTTTGCAGTAGGTGCGGTATTTTCCCTGGACAACCACTTAAGGGAAATCACTTTTAGGACAGTAAATCACACTATAGTGGTTGTTAAAAAGGTTCAGCGCTCTTATAGAGGTTAAACATAATCTCCAAAAGAGCATCCTTAAGGTGCAACTCTGAGATCACATCATACCTGACTGCCTTAAGGTTTAGCTGAATATCAGGAGTAGCTTTAAACGCTGATAAAGCAGCTTGAATGTCACAATTGGAAAAACCCAATTTCCAACTGCCATAAAATAAATGATTCTTTGGCGTACCAACAAGCAACCAAAGTAGCCTAACAGAGTAGGGAGAGGTTTGAGGCACTGACAGAACCAAAAATTCCTACTACAAGTTGGTTATGCAAGGGTTAAATAGTGATTGGTCCGACTTAACCATGCAAAAGCACCTCTAAATGGATACCAAAAAAACCAACAGGTAAGTGAGGTATGCTAACCCCAAAACAAAATTTATTTTATATAAAAAAAGGCCCGCCTACCAGAGCTCGTCTGGGGAGCAACTGACAATGCTCCCCAGGAAGGGAAAGCTAGGGATAAAATTCAGAAGTGAGCTTTGGAATTGGCAGTCATGCCTTATAAAGGCTGCCCTTCAGGGGCCTCACCTGAATAGTTGAATAGGCTCATTTAAGCCTAATCTACAACTTGGGTGATGCACAACCCAGCGCACAAAGCAACCAAGCCAAAAGTATTATAAAGTGATTTAACTCAGATTTGGAAGATCTAAATATGAGTTGAAATACAATGATCAAGATGAACTCAATTGTTACAGTGACAGAGTCATCCAAATGAGCCAATTCCCCACAATTAAAGTTTGGACATCAAAAAGGAAATGGGTGAGCAATCATTTCTTAGATCGCCTTGAAATAGGCTAACCCCATAAACCTGTTTTAGATTGGTTAAAAATTTAATCACTCAAGGATTCCCAGATCATAGCAATTTTCACACCATTTTAGTCATAACAGGTTATAAAATGAAATAATATTATCTCTTGAGCTACTCAGCTAAATAAGTTGGTTAAGTGATTAAGCTGTTGATAGTTGGTAGCTTCCTCTATGGCACTATAATAGCAGTATAAAAAGGATAAAATGCTTCATTCCCAAGGTCATATTTGTTCATGAAGGAGTACTTGAACAAGTCACCTGAAGAAGTAAGTGGGTTTAATGCATGAACAGATACTGGGGTGCACCTTAGGCCTGAGAAGTGTTTTCCTTATGTTAAAGTTTTATTTAATGAAACGTTGTCTAATTGTTGAAGCACTTTTTAATTCATTACTACATAGTCAATACGCTTGTGGATAATCTCAGTCAAACAGCAAGTTAAATTTAGACCGGCCTGCTAGCCTGAGTGCCAAAGCACCTAAGCAGCAAACCAGAATGCCAGTGGCACTGCTGCTGGTATGACGGTTATGAAACTAGGAAGGAGTTCTACTAATAAATGGGTAAGAGCCATAATTGCATATATACACATAGCAAAGTACCAGATGAACATGGCCATAAACCCCAAGGGCTGTTGGAATTCTGGAGGAAAAGGCGGTTTTTTCCTAACATAAAAAATGAAATTAGGGGAAAGGATTTCATTGGAAAGTTAAAGGAAGAAGTTTGAACAACAATTTTCTCAGTGCAATGCAACTGATTAAGTAGTGTATGATTGTAGTGAGTCCAAGCAGGGATCAGGTCCCTCAAATTTGACCTAACCCAATAAATTTTTTGGGGAGGCATGCAGAAAATTTCAATCAGAACCAACATCAAAGGATTCAGTGGCAGGCTGAGTCACTTTCGGTTCAATCTCAAACACCTGAACTGAGAATCAACTGCATTTCTATTGATTGGCATGATGGCGTCTGGCCTGATGAGCAACTGGAATTCCCCAGGGTCACCCCACATAGGGGTGGTACCAATTGGTTGGAAACAGGTTTAGGATGACCAACCCGCCTGTCACAATTCTGATATGACTGGATGATAAGCCCTAAGTCATTATGGTGGAATAGATAGTATTTGCTGAGTTTGATACAAGTGATGATTATTTAAATGCTTTGAGATGAGGAAATATTGGGTTGTTGAGAAATCGCTTTGAATCAAATGATCATGAAATTAACAAATGAAGAGTTACTGGAACCAATGAGATACAGTGAAATAAATTACTAAGCCATGGAAATGGTATCATCTGAAGTCGCTATGATATAGGTGAGATGAGATGATTGAGAGAAAGAGGTTGTTATTTTTATAGAGTAAGCAGAACAGCGAGGATCTGCTGTATTGATTATATTAAATAAAAGAAGGTTGTGGGAGCGAGTGCTCCATATTTATTTTTAATTTATTCTGTTGTTTCAAGGATGACAATCATCATATCGTTGGTCCTAATTGCTCAGTGGGTTGAACCCTGTGCAAAAATACTTCTGCGTATCTCTTTAATAGCGGCGATTTTATAACAGTGGTGCTCACTACAGGGGGTTCATCGATCAATCACAATCACAATAACATTCCTCAGTTGCTGGCCATGTCATATCAGGCTTGCTCTGGCAAGAAGTCTTTCTGAGATGCTGCAACCATTGAATATGTGGAACTCAAGCTTGCCTTGGACGCTGTGCTCCAGTGGAATAAGGAGTTTTTGCAAGAGGTTTTTTGATATGCTGCCTCCATTTGATCACAATGGGAACATCCATGGATTTTAAGCAATTTGAGTTTGCAGTAGTAAGATCTTCAGATTGGCGTAAAGACAAATTTTTAATATCCACCTTGGATGTTGGAAGCACTAACCAAGTTACTTGCTTTTCCCACCAGTTCTGTTACTATTAAAAAGTGAAAGAAACTGTGTTGTGGTAAAATGGAGGAACTTTGAAAATGGAGCAGTGGAAGGCTGCGTTCTTAACCATTGGGTTTCAGCATAATAAGACCCTCACCACATTTTTTGATCGCTTTACGGCGGAAGCCCATGTGTTAATTGGGGCAGGGACTCTAACCAAATATGATGTATGCATAGCATTGAACTTCGCTGTGAAACCATACCGTGAGCTTTTCAATACCATGGCTCCATATTTAGAAGTTGACATACCTTTGCTTAAACTTGTTCAATTTTATGCCATCTATCCGCTACCTTCCCTTCACCCAATATAGAGTGGAAACATGTCACCTTTGCTGATGAACTTTCTTATTTGAGGGAGCTAACCCTTCCTGTTCAGCGTCTGTTTAGTAACCCCCAGCCTCATTATCACTACACACCTCACTTCCAACTGAGTTGCCATCAGCAATTTAACTATTGGGAGGGGTCTGTTTACACCTCTTGACCCAAGCCTTACTTTTGGAGTGCTCATTTTACAACAATCATGGATGCAGATCTTACAGGATTAATTGGTCCTCGTGCAGTCACTCTGGGCACTTGGCCAGAAGTTGTTTTAATCATTAGGTTATTCCCTATCGCAGAAGCAGTACAATCAGGGAAAAGTCAGAGCGGAGTAGAGATGGGACTCTCTAGTTCCGCTATTCTGACTCAAAACGTCCCACCTGAACCTATCCACGTACATCCAGTGAAGCTCCCCAATATGACGACGCCTTTCTATATCAGCAGCCAGTTGGGGGGGGGAAATGTGCTGACACGAGCGCAATTTATGGACATGACAGAAACAGGACCCCAGGAGCAACCAAAACCTTATGCTTGTCAAATGTTTATTCAACTTTCTACTGATGAACCAGATCCATTTGCTGATGCGCTTCTCTTAAAAGGGGTGAATGCAGCCCTCTCTGTGGACGCTATTGTTTAAAAGTACCCTAAAGTTGGAGATGGTATTATGAGCTTATTATGAAAACGAGATTCAATAAATGTCCACGTTTTAAACAATCAGAATGTGTTTTACTATAAGATACTTATTGTGAAGTTGTCATAGCAAAAACCTGAGTCTGCGCTATAATTGATATGGGTGCCCCAATCAATATAGTGTCCTCAAAGTTGGTGACGAAGTTGCATTAAAGCTTAACGTGGAACATCGTATGGTGTATGGGACTGCAGGCGTGGAAAGCACAGTCTCTGAAGGAGCGTGCAGCACGCTACCCATGCAGTTTGGACAATTGTCATTGTAGCTCCAGCTATAGTGCTACCAAACAATAACTATGACCTGTAAATTGGAACCGCTTTTATGCGCCACTTCAAGGCTGATGTTGATATGACAGGTGAGACCTTTGAGATTCTGGGGCAGCGGATCCCAATCTACTTTACTTCTAGTGGAATCCTGAAGGATTTGGTGCACATGGGTCACATTAACCTTGCATATAGTGATGGGGTTATTCCAGTTTGCTACCATCGATTAAAGAACAAGACCTGGGCCCTTCCCCATCAAATTTATGAATATCAAGGGCTACCTCTTAGAGCTTCTGGCCCTATATCTATTCCCTCTGGACACCAAGTAATTATAAACACCGAGTTAGAGGTGGAAGTTCCTGCTGGGTTATATGAAGAGATCATTGGGCCCTATCAGCAATTGTGGCTCAAGACCCACGTGGCCCCCAGGCATTATACTTCCAATGCATGGGGAGATCAAGGTCTTAGTAGCAAATCCCTTAGAATAGACTAATGAAAATCCGCCAACACCAAATTGTGGCGTATTTACATATCCTCCCAATTGAAGAGGTACTCCAAGTTCATGAGTTTGGTTCTCTGGATGAATTTGGTCTGCCCATTGAAACACAGCCTAGAGTAATAGCAGTTTTACCACGTAAAAACTTAATGGGGTTAATGGAAGACCAGAGAGATCAATTGGAAGACTTATTTAAAAAATACAAAGAGATCTTTACTGTTGATGATCATGATTTAGGGTGCGCGCAGGGAGTGATTATCAAGTGGACACTGGGGATCATCCCCTCATCAGATCTTGGCTGATCCACTGATCTAGAACAGCAGAAGAAGTTTTCACAGAAAAAATCAATAAACTGCTAGAGCAAAGAATGATTGAGCCATCAAAGAGTCCATGGACTTCCACTGTCCTAATTGTCAAAAAGAAGGATGGTACCAACCAGGTAGTAATAGACTACTGCAAGCTCAACAGCATTATAAAAAAGTTTTATACCCCTTGCCATGAATTGATAATTTTTTGGACCATTTGGGAGGAGCTCGTTATTTCACCGCAATGGATTTGACATCTGGCTATTTTCAGATTGAGTTACCTGCGGCTGAATAAGAAAAATGCATCATTATAACATCAAAATGGCTTTTCCAACTAATACGTATGCCACAAGGGCTGTGTAATGCCCTGACTACATTCCAACGAGCAATGGACACTAACCTTGGCAATTTGAAGCTGTCCTACGTTCTTGTATACCTTGATGACATCAACTTTTTTCCCGCACGTTTTCTGAGCATCTTGTCCATTTGAAAGAGGTATTCCACCGGTTGTCTGGGGCCAACATCAAAATAGAACCCTGGAAATGCCACTTTTTAAGGATCAGCTAGAGTACCTTGGGTTTGTAGTTGATGCAACAGGGCTGTGGCCCCAACCAGCTAAGGTGGAGGCCATTTGGAAGATGACTATGCCCACCAGTAAGTGAGATATACAAGTATCTTTAGTGATGGTTGGCTACTATTGCCACTTCATAACAAACTTTAGTTGTATTGGAGGTCTGCTGTTTGAGTTATTAATAAAAGGATGTCATGTTTGAATGAACGTAACGCCGTCAACACTCCTTAGATATTCTTTGAACGGCGTTGATCAATGCGCCAGTAATATGCTACCAAAATTTTGAAAAGGAATTTATTGTACAGATGGATGCATCTTTTCCGCTGTGGGGCAGTTCTGTCCCAAAAAAGATAATGAAGGGGAGGAGCACCCGGTGGCATAATGTAGTCAAAGCCTGAATAGCCACAAACATAACTATATTGTGACTGAGTGGGAGTGCTTAGAGGTAATCTATACTTACAAGCAATTTGGAGTATATTTGCATGGTTTAAAGTTCAAAGTTCAAAGTTGTAATGGATCATGTCTTGTTACGCTGGTTACAGAACCTTAAGGAGCCGGAGGGGCGTCTAGTTCAATGGGCCCTTAAACTGCAGGCTTACAGTTTTATGATTCTTCACTGACTGGGAGCCAAGAACCAAAGCGCAGAATGCTTGTCAATATTACCAACTATTGAAGTAACAGCGGATCTGAGTGACATCATGTACAATAAGATGCTTAGTGGTAAGTATGATGATGAGCTGCCACAAGTTGTAAATGCGTTGAATGAAATGCAATTCAATACTTTTCAGAAGAATGATTAGTTGTATAAGCGGATTGGTGATTCAACAGTGAACTTTCCGCGACCCTCAGCATGGCCTACTTTTATTTTGAGTGCACATAGGGCCATCAGAAATGGTGGTGTGCATAAGATAATGAACTTCTTGCAGCCTCAGTATTACTGGAAAAGCATGAACTTCGATGTACTGATACTATCTCATCCTGCCACCAGTGTCAATTGGAAAAACCATTCCACCAAAAGTCTTCATACCAGTTGGTGAAGCCGCACTTTGCCTAAAGGGTGGTTAGCTTGGCAGGTAAAACTGCTTCCACCCTAGTGCATATTTCAAGTTCGAAACCTGTACTGGCTAGAAAGTTTTTTTGGACCATCTAGTACTAAAAAAAAGCCGCACTTTGCTTGGCATACGGTTTCCATGAATGTCGTTGGCCCTCTGCCAATGGGAGCTAACTGATCCAAGTACATTTTGGTAGCAATTGACCACATAAACCGTTGTGTTGAAGCAAGGGCAATATGGGATTTAGGGGCAATCACAGTGGCCAAATTCATAATGGAATGTAATATCCAACGGCATGGCTGTCCTCAGTTCCTCCTTACTGATAATGGAAATAACTTCACTTCCCACATCCTCCCAAAGCTCAATGAGCTGATGGCCACCTAAGGAGTTTTGACAACCCCATACCACCCTGAGTCCAATGAATGGCTGAGCGGGCCAATGAAACTTTGGTGAACATACTCCATACGTTAGTAGCAGAACAACCCTCAGATTAGAGTTCTCTTTTGTCCACTGACATCTTTTCCTAGAATGTTAGTTATTATTCCACAACAGTAAAAGAGTCCCTCTCAATTACTATATGGCTGACACCCTGCTCTTCTGGCACTGCTATACGCCTATGTAGAAGATACGGCAAAGTGGACCCCCAACATTATTTGACGACCCTAGCTAACACATTAATCAAATTTCAAACAAAAGCGTAATTGTTCAGTTTAGCCAAGAAGATCAAGTCTCAAGCTGGCGATCAGATATGGCGTAGCGGGTTAACCCCATTCAAAGATGGAGACATGGTTCTATTCTTTGATCAACATGGGTTTGGGCGGAAACACAAGTTGGCCATTATCTGGATTGGGCCATTCAAAGTTATTGAGAAGAAAGGTATGGATGCATATACTATCAAGGACCCCACTAGTGGTTGTATCATCAACCAAGTGCATGTGAAGTTCCTCTGGGCGTATAAGCAATAGGAGCCTTATTGTCCAGTCAAAGGGGGGGTAATGTCATTATTCTGATATGACTGGATGATAAGCCCTAAGTTATTATGGCGGAATGGATAAGATCCGCCGAGTTTGATATAAATGATAACTATTTGAGCGCCTTGAGATGAGGCGATATTGGGTTGTTGGGAAATCGCTTTGAATCAAATTATCATGAAATTAACAAATGAAGAGTTGTCAGAACCAATGAGATATGGCGAATTAAATTGCTAAGCCATGTAAGCGGTATTATCTGAAGTCACTACAATATAGGTGAGATGAGATGATTGAGAGAAAGAGGTTGTTATTAGTATAGAGTAAGCAGAACAGCGAGGATCTGCTATATTGATTATATTAAATAAAATAAGGTTGTGGGATCGAGTGATCCATATTTATTTGAAGTTTATTATGTTGTTTTAAGGACCATGATCTTCATATCATTGGTCTTAATTGCTCAGTGGGTTAAACCCTGTGCAGAAATCCTTTGGCGTATCTCTTAATTAATGATAATTTTATAACACCGCCCATGCCCAGTCACTGGGGCATTCAATTGGTCAAATGAGTTGCATCAGCTGCAACTCCTAATTCATGCAATAGGGTTTTTGAAATGTCTGCAATTGTTCCTGAAGATTCCATCTGCCCATTGGAGATCACTCCTAACGATTTCAAGGGGTGCTTTGCATCAACGCTTATACTGATGGCTATGTTGAAACCATTGGTGATTCTGGCAAATAACTTGATACTTGTACCTCTTTGAATGTATGTTTTCCAATTGTTGGGATTTAATCCCATCAGTTTCAGACCTTTCAACTTTGATTTGGTAATCTCAGTACGGATTCCCTATTTTTGGCTGACAAGTCAGCCAAGGTGAGTGCAGGTACTGGGGGAGGAATCTTAAGAGGGAGGGCTGTCACCTAGCGCTTGTCTACCACGTGAGCGAGATTGCCCTGGGTGATGAGGGGAACAGCTGCCCTCTTAGTACCCTTCTTGTTTCAGAATGGAAATATCGCCCAATCTACACAAAGGGGACGTTCCCCTGGACTTACATTATCATTTCCTTTTTCCAAAGAAAGAGCACAACCACTGGGAAACTTCATAAGGGCTATATTCTTGTGCGCCTTGGGTAACTTGATCACCATTAATGTCACAACTTTTTTTGGGGGGGATGGGGAGCTTCTGGGTGGGACTCATGTATACGCCTCAACCAGTTCCATGCAATATGTGCAATCATGAGCCTTGACCCAACTGTTTTCATAGGCCAGATACCCTTTCCACATGATGAGATAATGAACTGACTGTTGGGATTTGCAGAATGCTAAGATGTTTTCCACCTCAGCTCCTTGTGCATCCTCAATCACTATTGGCTCAGGGTTGGCGGGAATGGTCCCCTTGAACATGGACAGCTGATATACATGGAAGACGGGGTGCTGTTTCCAATGAGCTGGCAGCTTTAACTGGAAAGCATCATTGCCCAAGTTTTCCTCCACCAGGTGGGGACCTGAATGCTTGCTTGCAAACTTCCAGGAAGGTAAATGCATCTGCAGATAGCGAGTATCTAACATAACATAAGAGCCCACCACTATATTGTGGCCAGTAAGCCGTTTTCAATCCATAAACTGCTTGTAATCATCAATAGATTTTGCGAGATGCTACCGCACTAAGGACTGGGTAGACCAAATTTTCTCAACATGACCTTCAGCAGCAGGGACCTCTGGATGCAGACAGGAACTGACTGAATAAGAGGGATTATAACCTAACGTCACTTCATAAGGAAAAAACCCCGTAGAAGCGTGAGTACCATTATTATAAGCAAATTGGGTTAGAGGGAGGTCATTGGCACAGGTAGCTTGTGAAGCCTATGCGTAAAAACGCAAATATTGTTCCAAAATTTGGTTAAACAGCTCAGTTTGTCCGTTGTACTGGGGATGGTATGCAGCTGAATGGCAGGGGGTGATTTTTAAGATGGCTAAATGCTCATTTCAGAAATGCACTGTAAATTGAGGCCCACAGTCACTGATGATCGCTGCGGGAGACCAAACATAGAGAACACATGGCGTATGAAGAGACAAGCAGTTTCTTCTGATGTGATTGTGGAAGCACAGGGAATAAATATGAAAAATTTGGTGAAATGATCAACTATCACCATCACCGACATAAACCCATTAATACAGGGAAGTTTGACAATAAAAGCCATGGACACCGATGTCCATGTACCTCTGCCTGTTGTAAGGGATGTAGAAGGCCATTTCTTCCTGAACAGTCTGACTTAGCTTGTGCACAGGCAACACAATCGGCGATCCAGACTGGAACTTCCTTAGTTAAACCCACCCAGTTATAAGTCCGCTTGATCAATTTGATGCATTTCTTGTTGCCCAGATTTCCGATTGTGGGAGGATCTTGAAGCGCTCAAAACACCTCAGCTCTAAAAGGAGGAACCCAAACCCGCGACCTAAAATAGATGAGTCCCTTCACCAAAGAATATAAATTATGTTTGTGTGTTGAAGGGAAAATTGATTGAGTAACTCCACTCCTTCAAGGCAGGACATCTGAGCTGCCAAAACTCTTTAAATAAGCAGAGCATCAGGAGCTAACTCTACTGAGACTACAGGCGGGACAATAGATAGAAATTGGGTGGTGGGGATCACAGTAACCAGGTCCACTACATATGGGTCCATGGGGCAATGATTCAGGTTGTGACTAAGGAAGTTGGGAAGCTTATTCAAACCACCTTTCACAAATTCATATTCAAATAGAAACTGCATAAATATAAATAGGTATGAGCCTGCCTATATGCAAATTTTTGTGTTTTGCGGAAATGAAGAAGATCATAGTGATCTGTATGCACAGTTAACTCATGCTGGGCACCCTATAACAGGTACAGCCAATGAGTCAATGCCCATGCTACAGACGCCAATTTCTTATCATAAATGGCCCATGATTACTCAGTTGAGGAAAATTTCCAGGATAAGTAGATGACTGGATGTTCTAAACCATTGTGCTCCTGGAGAAGACTTCCCCAACTGCTACTGCTGAAGCATCACAAGTAATGATATACAGTTTGGATGGGGTCTGCATGTTTTAGAATAGGAGGTGATAAGACCACCTATTTAATTGACTTGAACGCCTGCTGGCACATGGAGGTCAAACGAAAAGGCACATTTTTACCCGGTGAGGGAGTGTAGTGGAGCAGCTAACTGGTTAAAGGCTGGAGAAAATTTCTTGAGGAAATAATGGTGTCTAAGAAACTCTGTAATACTTTCTGAGTTGTTGAAGTCGGCCACTTGCAGATGGCATCCAAATTGTTGGGTGGAATCACATAACCATCTTCTAGGACCAGTTCCTGAGAAAGGTAACTTCCTCCTTATAAAACTCACATTTGAAGGATTGACGCACTGGCTGCATTGTACAAAGCAGCCACAATCGCTTCTAAGTCTTTAGTGCGTTTTTTGGGAGTTGGGGAATGAACCAAGATGTTGTCAATATATGTGACTGCGCATGTAAACTGGAGGTTGACCAGCACACTATCAATCATTCTTTGAAAGGTGACTGGTGCATTTTTCAACCCAAAGGGCATTATGCGGAATTGAAAATATACCTCGTTTTGTATGAATTACAGTAAGCCATTCTTGACCTTCCATTACCGATATTTGGTTAAAGGCATTGACAGTCAGGCTTGGAGAACACATGAGACTTTTCGATCACTTGAAAGATAGTTTGCTCAAGGGGTAAAGGGTAGGGATCTCTCACTATAACTCTATTTAGGTGTCCATAATTTACGCAGGTATGGAGGAAACCATCAGCTTTTAGGAAAAAATGGTGTGGGAGGCAATTGGCGACGTCTTTGTAAACAACCATCCTTTCTTAAGCATATCGTCTAACCAGGTATTAATAGGAGCCTCCTCCTCTGCTGTGTGTGGATATAAGGGGCAGTTGATGTTAACCAACTGTACCATTGTTTGGAATCCTAAGTCAAATTTAGTGTGAGGGGAAGATGGTTAGCATTTTTATTAACTGAGGTAAGCTGACCAGGGGACGGACATTACTGAACTAAAAACTAAAATCATAATAAAAATAATGATTCAAACGAAATGCCCAAAATGGACGGATCAATTAATCTTACCTAACAAAATATCCAACCAGGTGGGTAGCGAATACTGCTATCCCTCCATGGTGGATGGGGAGGGGGATCGGGGGGTTTTTCTTCAGCTGCATCCATCTCATGCCAGAGTAGGGTGCATGTTAAGGCAGATAGTAAGGGTGTGGGGGCATCAGCGGCATGGGGTTTGATATCCTTGCTGACTGGAACTTCTTAATAGTTGCCAGCCATCATTATAAAAATGATGTCATTGCCCAAAGCGTCTTCAGCTTTGAGGCGGGCGTCTGGGAATTTACCAAATGTGGCAATGTTGGTTCAGGTTATTTTTGCTTTTGGATTCCGTGCTACTGTTACCATGTTCTGGATGGCTTCAGTAACATTTTTGTGCAAGGTTTTCATGTTGATCTTAAATTGTGGAGTAAGATTGTTGGGGATGATGGGAGGTGGAATTCCTCCTGTGAGCGCAGCCACAGATTTGGCGGCTTCTTTGCAAAGCGGATGGCAATCTTGTGTGGCGGCTGCTTCTACTGCAAGCTGGTGGTCGTTGTAGAACGGTTTGGCGTTAGGTTGTGGGACATATTTCTGAGGTGGGAATTCTGCATCCCATTCTGTGTTACAGAACCGCTTGAGTTGCAGCGTCAGTTCTTCAATGACATTACCTGATTCATCAATTTCATCCAATAATTCCCATGGATTTTGGATAAATTTGATTATGAATCAGCGTACAGTTGAGGTTTGTTCGATTTGTTTGTGGATGCATGGGATCAAAAAGGATACAATCCAATGTTTGGTTGGATGAATTATTTGTGGCATTGGGGCAAGGTGGGTGCAGATTGTTGGCTGTAGGTGCAGCTGCAGCATCAGGCATTGGAGGAGGGGAAGGTAGGATCGCACCCCATGTCAGAGTTGGCGTGGGGTGGGTGGCAGATTGGTGGGCATCAGGCAAACTTTTGGCATCAGCAGAAGTTTCTGAGTATGGGCATTTATGTTTTGAGTGGTCTAACTCAAAACAGGATGAACAAATCGTCCGTCCGCCCTAAACACGGGCCCAGAATGGATGGTTGGGGGCAGATGGGATGGTGGCACGAGGGGGAATTGCTAAAGAAACCTTTGTAAATATAGGGCTGATTGTGGCATACACCTGAGGCCCAGTGAGGCGTGTGGTCCCATTTGGGATCACAAATTGTAAGATGGGGTTGGCGCCGTAGGCTGCCAAACTGTCCATCAGCTCCTGGTGGAGCACTTCAGGGGGGAGGTGGGTGGGCAAACCAGCAAACTGAACTACCAAAGTGGTATCCGTTGGAAGCTGAGTCTGAGTTGTTGGGAGGGGAATATTATTTAAAATTAGTGGCACCGTTGCTGCAGTGGCTGCATCAGCCTCACAGGGGAAGCCAAGATCAAAGTACCCCTTATAGGGGCGAAAGTCTAAAAAAGGCTGGTGTCATCACCGCCTGAGCCATTTTGATAATGGCTTGGTCATCGTAGGGGAAGAATTTCCCATATTCAACCCTAAGGCTGAAATGCATGTTGCTCCGGGGGAGCACCAGGGGGCAGTGGGGCACACTTGGGTTTGGGTGAGATGGGCATCGAGATCCTTGGGAGGTTGAATCATCCCAAGGGTTTGGAATGACTGGGCGAGCCAGTCCAAGCGCGTTTTCCTGTCAGATGGAAAATGGAGGGGGGAGTTTCGCCACTGCCCCATGCTGGGACAGTTGACGGGGGATCTGTTAACATTGGAGCAAGACTTTGGTGTGCGATTAAGTGTTTGTTTTTAATTTACAAAAATTAATTTGCTTGGAAAGTTACGCCAAGCAGAGAGAAAGGCTTGAAGATGGTCAGCATTTTTGGAATCAAAGATACTCCAATAGTGCATCAATTCTTTATGAAAATCAGATGGAAGGCCCACAGGGGAAACGTCTGAAGTGATGGAGCTATGACCTTTAGTTTTCTTAAGGGTATTAACTAAGGGAAATTCTCCCTCCATTTGATCATTGACAAATGAAAACATATTTGACTCCAGGTGAATCTTAACATGTTGCCGCGCCACCATCCAAACCCCAAGATAACTGGAAACACCTAGTTTGGCATTGCTGAGAACTGATTGCAAAAGATAAACTGGTGTACTGAGAAAGAAACCGGCAATGGAGTAGATATGAGGTCTGGGAGGCTGAAGAAGCAACCATCACCAAAGGTCCTACATCCAGGTTAAGCTCCAATTGTTGGGCTTGGTCAACAAATATAAAATTGCCCATGGCTCTGCTATCCACCCAAGCCTCAAAGGAAACGTGGTGGTCCCCAACACTAATAATCATGGGCAATAAGAAGTAAGCGAAGTTCTCTTTATTGACAGCTGTTGTTGAATCTGGAAATACAGAAGAGATGTTAGTAGGATCAGGGAAAACCACTAGGTTTATAGTGGGAGTAAACCCTTTACAAGTTGGATTGCCAGAACATACTGACATGGGCATGATAGCCATGGCAACTATGGGATGTAGATAGGAAAATTTGAGTGCTACTAGACTAACATGGCCAGAGTAAAAATTTCTTCACAACCTAGTTCAGGTGAAAAGAAGGGGCCATTGCTACGCCAATTTCTACAAGAAAGGCGGAAATGGTTAGGAATAATGGTTGGTTGATTATGTCAGGCAAACACCAAGTTGAAATTAGACTGGTCTGCCAGCCTGAGTGCTGGAGCACCCAAATGACAAACAAGAATGCCAGTGTCACTGCTGCTGATATGACGGTTATGGAACTAGGAAGGAGTTCTGCCAATAAATGGGTATGAGCCATAATCACATATATACACCTAGCAATATACCAGATGAACATGGCCATAAACCCCAAGGGCTGTTGGAATTCTGGAGGAAAAGGCGGTTTGTTTTTCAACATAAAAACTGAAATTGGGGGAAAAATTTCATTGG
>JAKSZP010003030.1:0-85533 GCA_022478985.1 Massospora cicadina | reverse complement strand
AAAAATGGTTGGTCAATTATGTCAGGCGGACAGCAAGTAAGAATTAGACTGGCCTGCCAGCCTAGATGCCAGAGCATCTGATCAGCAAACCAGAATGCCCAAAGCACTGCTGCTGATATGACAGATATGGAACCAGAAAAGAGTTCTCACCAATATCAGCTGGTGAGCCAGAATTTCATACAGGCACAAATTAAAGTACCAGATGCACATGGCCGTTAACCCCAAGGGGTATGAGAACGTTGGAAGATAAGGCAGCTTAATTTTTAACATGTAAAAACTAATTTTTGGGAAAAATTTTTAGTGGAAATTTAGAAAAGAAAAATTGACCAACAATTTTCTCAGTGCAATGCAACTGATTAAATAGTAGTCAATTTGGGGGAAAACAAAGCTAGGGTTGGGTCCCTCAGATTTAACCTAACTGGCGAATTATTTGGGAATGGGTGGGTTAGTTCCTTGGGTACCATCATCACAAAATTTAGCAGTGGGCCAAGTCACTGTCAGTTTGACCTTGAACGCCTGAACCAAGAATCAACTATGTTTCTGATGGTTGGCGTGATGACATTTAGCCCAACAAGTGGCGGGAATCTCCCAAGGCCACCCCACATAGGGGTGGGCCCATTTGATTGGGAACAGGTTTGGGATGCCCAACCTGCCCATGCTCAGTTGCTGAGTCATTCTTTCAGTCAATGGCATTGCATCAGGCGCAACACCCAATTTGTTAGCAGGAAGCTGCCCATTGGGGGTGATGCCTGACAGATTTGGGAGGGGAGAGATTTTTCCAAATGTCATGTTAATTGAATCACAACTGTCAGGCATTCCAGCCAATAGATCAGTCTTCATACCTTTTTGAGCATTTAAAATCTGAGCATTGGGCGGATTGCCGCTCAAATTGGTTATAGTTAATTTTATTTTGGCAATCTCAGCACAGATTCACTGAATTTTCATAACAGTTCTGCCAAGGTTAGTGTGGGTATGGGGAATGGGATCCAAAGTGTGAGAGCTGTTACCCAGCGCTCATCTAATATGCAAGCAAGATTGTCCTGAGTAATGAGGGGTACAGCCATCCTCTTCGGTGCCTTTTTACTCAGAAATGAGAAAATGGCCCAGTCAACACCCAGGGGACGTTCCTCGGGACTTACAAAATGCCAGTGAGCCAGAGTCTTGGACAGGCACATAATAAGATACCAGACAAATATGGCCATTAACCCCGAGGAGCATGTGAGTGTTGGCAGAAAAGGCGGTTTATTTTTCAACATAAAAAAATAAATTTAGGGAAAGGTTTTTGAATGCAAAATAAAGGAAAAAAATTGACTAACAATTTTATCAGTGCGATGCAACTAATTAAATAGTGGTCACTTGATGAGGGAATAAGCTGGGGTTGGATCCCTCAAGTTTGACCTAACCGGTGAATATTCAGTAATGGGGGTGGATAAGCTCAATGGGAACCAACATTGAAGGATTTGGAAGCAGGTTGAGTTGCTGTCAGTTTTACCTTGATGCCCAAACTGAGACTCAACTGTGTTTCTGGCAGTTGGCATAGTGGCATCTGGCCCAATGAGAAATGGGAATCCCCCAAGGCCACCCCTCATAGGGGCAGTCCCAATTGGTTGGGAATGGATTCAGGATGCCCAACCTGTCCGTGCCCAGTCTCTGGGCCATTTGTTTAGTCAAAAGTGCTGCATTAGCTGCAATTCTTGATTTGCCAGATGGGAGCTACATGATGGGGATTATCCCTGATGATTTTTATAGGGGGTAATTTTGGCAATTGCACTGCTGGCCAAAGCAAAACTGTCAGCAGTTCTGGATGATAATCCAATCTTCATCCCTTTTTGACTATGTGAATTCTGATTGTCGAGCTGATTTTCCACCAGTTTTAAACTAATTAACTTCAATTTGGCAATCTTGGCACAGATTTCCTTAATCTGGATAATAAGTTCAGATGAGGTGAGTGAAGGTACTGGGGGAGGGATCTGAAGAGGGAAGGCTGTTACCCAGCGCTCGTCTACCACATGGGAGAGGTTGCCCTGGGTGACAAGGGGTATGGCCACCCTCTTCAGCCCCTTTTTGCTCACAAATGGGAAGAGCAACTGATCAATGCACAGGGGACGTTCCCCTGGATTTACATTACCCTTTCCTTTTTAAAGGAAGGGTACCACCACCAGAAAACTGCACAAAGGCCAAATTTTAATGAGCCTTGGGCAGTTTGATTGCCATTACCATTGCAACTTTTCCTTTTGGCGAGGGATGGGGAGCATTGGGGTGAGACTCATGGAATGCCTTGACCAGTTTCATGCAATTAGTCAATTGCGAGCCTTACCCAACTGTTTTCATATGCTGGATACCCATCCATGCAACAAGATACTGAACCAACCGCCAGGATTTGTGGGACACTAAGATGTTTTCCACCTCGGCTTCTTCTGCATTCTCTATCACAATTGGTTTGGGTTTAGTGGGGATGATCCCCTTGAATGGGTACAACAGAGACATTAGGAAGATGGGATGCTGTTTCCAATGAGCTGATAATTTTAACCAAAAAGCACCATTCCCCAAGTCTTCCTCCACCAGATGGGGACCTAAACGCTTTCTTGCAAACTTCCAGGATAGTACCAGCGTCTGCAGATGATGAGTATCTAACATAACATAAGAGCCCACTGCAATATTGTGACCAGGAAGCCATTTTTGATCTGCAAATTGTTTATAATCATCAATAGCCTTTGTGAGGTGCTACCACACTAAGGACTGGGCAGACAAGATATGCTCAACATGATCTGCAGCAGCAGAAATCTCTAGATGTATGCAGGGACTGACAAAAAATGAGGGATTATAACTCAACATTTCTTTATAGGGAGAAAATCTCATAGAAGCGTGAGTACCATTGTTATAGGCACATTGGGCAAGAGGGAGGTCATCGGCCCAAGTATCCTGGGCAGCTGATGCGTAACAATGCAAACACTGTTCCAAAATTTGGTTAAACCACTCAGTTTGTCCGTCAGACTGGGGATGGTATGCGGTGGAACAACAAGGGGTCCTTTTTAAGATGGATAAAAGCTCATTCCAAAACTGTGCTGTAAATTGGGGCCCAAGGTCACTAATGATCTCCTGTGGGAGATCAAACATTGAGAACACATGGCGTACAAAGAGCTGAGCGGTCTCTTCAGACGTGATCACAGAGGTATAGGGAATATATAGGAAAAATTTGGTGAAGTGATTAACCACCACCATTACTGCCATAAACCTATTAGAACAGGGGAGTTCAACAATAAAATCAACAGACAATAAGCTCCATGGACCCTCCGCCTGTTGTAATGGGTGTAGGAGACACTTCCTTCCTGAGTGGTATGACTTTGCCCAAGCACAGGTAATGCAATTGGCGATCCAAGCTGGAACTTCCTTAGTTAAGCCCACCCAGTCATAGGTTCACTGTATCAATTTGATGCATTTTTTGTTGCCCAGATGGCTGATTGTGAGAGGGTCATGATGCTCTTGAAATACCTTGGCCCTGAAGAGAGGGGAAACCCAAATTCATGGCCTAAAATAAATAAGACCCTCCATCATGGAGTACAGAGAGTGTTTATGATTTTGAAGGGGCAATTGCTTGAATAAAACCACCCCTTCAGGGCAGGTCATTTGTCTGGCTAAAACCTGAGCAATGAGCGGGGTGTCAGGAGCAAGGGCAGCAGAAGAGACAATAGGGGGAACAATCAACAAGATTTGAGTGGCAGGGGTCACAGTAAAAAAACAACTTCCTCAAATCCAGGGGACAGTGGGTTGTGTTGTGCTGGGAAGGGTTGGGGAGTATTTTAAGTGCACCTTTTACTATTTGTATTTAAAAATGAAACTGCACAAGTCCTGATAGGTATATGCTTGCTGATAAGCCAATTTTTGGGGTTTACAGAAATACAAGAGAGCTTGGTGATCCATGTAAACAGTAAACTCATGCTGAGCACCCTGTAACAGGTACCGCCAATGAGTCAATGCCCATGCCACAGCTGCCAGCTCCTTATCATAGATGGCCAAGGATTGCTCCATAGGAGTTAATTTTTGGGAAAAGTAGGTGACCAGATGTTTCTAGCCCTCATTCTCTTGGAGCAGCACTGCCCCTACTGCCACTGAGGAAGCATCACATGCAATGATATATGGCTTGGCAGGATCTGCGTGTTTAAGGACAGGGGGATAAAAACACTTCTTTGATTGACTTGAACGCCTGCTGGCATTTGAGCATCCAACAAAATGGTACATTCTTGCCAGTGAGGGGGTGGAGCGTGACAGCCAACTGGGAAATAGCTGAAATGTTTTTTTTAGAAAAATGATGGTTCCCAAGAAACTCTGTAATTGTTTCTGGGTTGTCAGAGTAGGCCATTCATGGATAGCATCCAACTTATTTGGAGAAATTGCATAGATATCCTTAAGGATGAGATTCCCAAGAAAGGTAACTTCCTCTTTATGGAAATCGCATTTGAAAGGCTTGACAAACAAGCTCATCTTGTGCAAAGCAGCCATGACTGCTTCCAAGTCTATCACATGTTGTTCAGGAGTCAGGGAGTGAACCAGAATGTTGTCAATATATGTGACCATGCAAGTGAACCAGAGATCTCCCAGTACACTGTCAATCATTCATTGGAATGTAGCAGGTGCATTATTCAGCCCAAAAGGCATAACGCGGAATTGGAAAATGCCCTGCTTTGTCCAGATCACCGTTGGCCACTCTTGTCCTTCCATTACCCAAATCTGGTTGAAGGCATTGATGAGATCCAGTTTAGAGAACACATGAGATTTGGCTATTGCTTGGCTGATCGTTTGATCCAGGGGCAGGGGGTAGGGATCATGAACCATAATTTGTTTAAATGTATATAGTCCACACAGGGATGGAGGGAACCATCAGCCTTTTTGGTGAAGATTATGGGAAATGTGACTGCGATGTCACTTTTTACAACCACCCTTTTTTAAGCATATCATCTAACCAAGCGTTGAGTGCAGCCTCCTCCTCTGCTGTGTGGGGATACAACGGGAAGTTAATATTCATTAACTGTACCAAAGTACAGAGTTTAAGTTGAATCTGGTGTTAGAGGGAAGGCGGTCTGCTTTCTCATGAATGAAAATACTCTGATAGTGCATCAATTCTTTGGGAAATTTGGATGGAAGGCCCGAAGGGGAAATGAGGAAAGTAATAGAGCTACGACCTTGGGCTTTCTTGAGATTATTAACTAAAGGAAATTCTCCCTCTGTGTGATCATTGGCAAAAGACAACATATTAGACTCTAGATGAATCTTAACATGTTGCTGACGCCACCATCCAACTTCCAAAGTAACCGGGAACAACAAGTTTGGCATCTCTGAGAACCAATTGCAGAAGCTGAACTTATATACTGAGAATGAAACTGGCTGGCAAACTAGGTATAAGGTTTGGGAGACTGATGAAGCAGCCATCAACGAAGGGCCTGCATCCAGGTCTAGTTCCAATTGTTGGGCTAGTTAAACGCTCATAAAATTGCCTGCAGCTCTGGTATCCACCAAAGCCTCAAAGGAGATGTGGTGGGACCCAACACTAATCTTCATGGTTAGTAATAAGTAAGCAAAGTTCTCTTTATTTATAGTTGTGGATAAATCCAGTGATACCAAAGAGTTGGCAGTGGAGTCAGGGGAAACTGCTAGGTTCATAAGGAGGAGTAAACTTGTCACAAGTTAGATTGTCAGAACCTACTGACATGGGAACAATAGCCACGGCGACTATGGGATGAGGTTTGGACATTTTGAGTGAAGCTAGACTATTCTGGACAGAAAAATTTTCACAACCTGGTTCAGCTGAAAAGAAGGGACCATTGCTGCGCCAATATCTATGAGAAAGAAGAAAATGGTTAGAAAAAATGGTTGGTCAAGTATGTCAGGCAGACAGCGAGTTATAATTAGACCAGCCTGCCAGCCCAGATGCCAGAGCACCTGAATGGCAAACCCAAATGCCAAAGGCACTGCTGCTGGTATGACAGATATGAAACTAGAAATGAGTTTTGCCAATAACTGCTAGTGAGCCAGAATCTTGGACAGGCACATAATAAGGTACCAGATGAATATGGCCGTTAACCCCAAGGGGCATGTGAGTGTTAGCAGAAAAGGCACTTTATTTCTCAACATAAAAACTAAATTTAGGGAAAGGTTTTTTAATGCAAAAATAAAGGAAAAAAAAATTGACCACAGATTTTTTCAGTGTGATGCAACTGATTAAATAGTGGTCAATTGATGAGGGAACAAGCTGGGATTGGATCCCTCAAGTTTGACCTAACCGGTGAATATTCAGTAATGGGGGCGGATAAGCTCAATGGGAACTGACATCAAAGGAATTTAGCGGCAGGCTGAGTCACTGTCAGTTTGACCTCAAATTCCCAAACTGAGACTTGACTGCATTTCTGGCAGTTGGCATGACAGGATCTGGACTGACAAGCAATGTGAATCCCCCAGGGCCACCCCACGTAGGGGCGGTCCCAATTGGTTGGGAATGGGTTTGGGATGCCCAACCTGCCTGTGCCCAGTCACTGGGCCATTAGTTTGGTCAAAGGTGCTGTGTTGGCTGCAACTCCTGATTTGCCGGATGGGAGCTGTATGATGGGGATCATACCTGATGATTTTGAGAGGGGGTTAATTTTAGAAATTGCACTGCTGGCCAAAGCAAAACTGTCAGCAATTCTGGATGATAATCCAATCTTTTTCCCTTTTTGACTATGTAATTTCAATTGTTGGACTGATTTTCTGCCAATTTTGAACTGATCAACTTCATTTTGGCAATCTCAGCACAGATTTCCTTAATCCAGCCAATGAGTTCAGATGAGGTGAGCAAAGGTACCAGGGGAGGGATCCAAAGAGGGAAGGCTGTTACCCAGCGCTCATCTACCATGTGGGTGAGGTCATACTGGGTGACAAGGGGTATGGCCGCCCTCTTTGGCCCCTTTTTGCTCACAAACGGGAAGAGTGACCAATTAATGCACAGGGGACGTTCCCCTAGACTTACAGACATATAGCAATTTTAGTTTATACTTAAATTTCTATATTAATATAAAAGATTTAGCTTGAGGAAAGAAGTAAATACAGAAGTAGAAGAGGATGAAACTATCTCTACTAGGCTTAATATATTGCACTAGTACTGAAGATTTACTCAAGAGAAGGAGTTATCCACAAGTTTCACTGTTGCAATAGCATCACAGATGCTAATTTTTGTTTTTAAAAAATAAAAGCTAATACCAGTAGGTGATACATATGGTGCTCATTATAGGCATAACGAATTTTAGCAGGTTAAATGGAAGAACTGATTAAATTAATGAGCAAATACAGTACTAAAGCTAAAAAAGCATATCAAAGTTTTAGACGTGCAGGGCAAAGGGAACATCTGCCAACTTTAAAAAATAATTTAAATTGATGCCACACATTATTAACCTTGAATGTAGAAGTGGTATAGCCAAGGGGGCAACTGGACTAAATGTCAGATAATGTGCAACTTACCTGCCTTTCATCTATACCAATCATAAAGTCTCTAGTAGACAGAAAGATTCAAAATCCAATAAAGGACTTAAAATGTGTCTAACACCTTGAAAAGAAGTTATGCTGAATATCAATGCTATATACAAACTTGTTAAGAAGCTTGATTGTCAAGAGAATGCTTTTGAAACTTTTCTTTCTCGTTGCAATCACTTAGCAACCTATTCAATTCAAGAATGAATCTAGTTTAATAATCTCACAGAGGAGATTAGTCTGCCCATGTCAGGGAGCAGTTGGGCAAGTAAGGTAAGAGGAGCAGGTGGAAGGCCCGCAGCCTACAATGTTCGAAAATGCTCCAGAGAAACCAGCAGAAAAGACAAAAATTTTAAAAAACTGGTGGTCACTATTTCCCCAGAGATACTTGCATGGCAAGCATGATGCAACCAGTACATCAACACGCCACACTCCCAGCCACTTTCATCGGTGGAATTTAGAGTCCGCGAGTTTCTGGACATCCAACAAATGGCCTTATGGGAAAAATTTTGTGAAGATGTGTACACAATTTTCCTGACCGCGGTGTACGTCGCACCTCACTCCATGTCATGCAGTTGGCTGGACCTAGGTTTTGAAAGCAAAGAGGCAGCAGATGAGGCTGCGGCGGTGCGCATAGTGGTTAACCTCCCTGAAGGGCAATGGGTCATTGAAACCAAACGCACCAGATGGATGAAATCAAACCAAATTTTCCTCACATTTGACTTTTTGCCTACTACGGTAAAACGTGACATTTTGGAGCAACACCTGAAAGATGGTCTCACTGTATATGGCAAAATATAATCTTTTGAAATGCAACACTTCACGCTGATGCCACACCTGTGCACTGGCAAAGCCATTGCAGTCCTGACCCCAACTGAGGAGATCGCAAAGGACCTAACCCAGATCCCGCACTCCACTTTTATTGATATTGCAGGGCATACCACCCACCCATTCCAGGTGACCATGGACAGCACGCCCCCCATTTGCACCCACTGTGATGTGTTTGGCCATAAGGCGCACGCATGCCCCACCAAGGAGGGCATCACATTCCAAGAGCACCCCTCGGCAGCCATGGCCAGTGGAGAGGCGCACTACAAACCAACCACAAGCACCAAAGAGGCTTTCTCATGGGGAGCACAAGGCTGCTACCTACTGGTAAAGCTTATCTCCCCACAAGAGTGGAAGAAGGCTAAGCAGGCCTGCAGGGCTGCGGCCAAAAAAGCATCTAAAGCCACCACCGCTATCCCACACTCACAACGCCAGGAGGACATGGAAACCTTTGCAGCAGAAGCAATTTGGGAATCCATCAACCAATCAGATTGGGAAGCCTATGCTGAGTGGGCCACTCAACCTGAGGATCCGATGGGGGATTCGATCTCACCCAATCGTTGCACCCAAGCTCCTGTTAAAACTGACTTGGGACCCATCCCAACTAAAATTTTTTTCAACTCACTCAACGGTGCACTGAACTCATCTGCACCGCAAAAAATTTGTCCAACGTCAGGAAAACAAAAAGTGAAGGCTAAAGCCAACGCAACTTTACACAAAAATTAACAAAAACCCCAATAGCAATACTGCTAACACCCACACTGCTGTGAAGGCCCGTGGGGATCTAGAGGAGGCTATTGGCCCGGGTGCCCATCCCCTCGCACCTAAGGTGCAATGGGGGAAACCTTCACTTTAGGGATGCTGAATATCGCTGGACTCAAGGCCTCCCCATCATGGACTAATAAACTGAGTTTTTTACAACAAAATTTACCCGTGGATATCCTGGATATCCAGGAGTCCCACTGTCCACAAGGTTCCGAGGAAGCTTGGAAAAAATGCTCCTCCCATCCCTATCCTTTTGGTTGAAGCACTGTGGGGTGCTAATTTGGAAAAATAATTTTTTCAAATTTTTGTCTTCAGAAAAATTCCTAAATGGCTGAGTTCTCATTGTCAATTTCTTGTGGGCTGATGTAGCGCATGCAATCATCAACATCTATACCCCAAATGGTGCACGCAAGTGTCAGGAATTTTCTCATCAGTCAAATCCCTCCCGCTACCCCCAGACTCTTTCCTAGTCGGTGACATGAACTGTTGGCTAAACACACTAATGGACCGGTGGCCTTCCTCACCCCACACCCCCAGGGTCACGTAGAACTGCGCGTTCTAAAGGCCACCCTTGGGTTAATGGATGCGCTGCCATGACATGCTTTGCTGCATAAAAACATGACGCGTCCCCATGTCCACAACGGCCAACTAAGGTCCATGACCCGCATCAACCTTATCCTAACGCTGGCGAAATTCCAACCCCACATCTCCCACTTCAAAACAACGAAAATGGAATTCTCCGACCATTGACTGGTCTTGCTAGCCTACCACCTACCTGTCACAGCTGCTAAGGCCCCACATTGGTGCAAAATCCACCCCTCCGAGCTCACATCACCAGGATTTTCCACGTGGGTGGAAACGGCAACTTTGGCAAAAAAGTTTGTTGCACTATTTTGCGCAGACCCCATTTCCACATGGGCAACTTTCAAAGATGACACCATCTGCCACTCTCGCCATCTCTCCTCCAGATGCTCATGAGCCACATCAGCAGTCATTTTGTGCACTCTGGCAGAGTTGGCACACCTGGAGTCTAACATCCCAGCTACAGGATACAGCTCTGCATGGGGCCAGAAGTGAACGGAGGCAGCCGCCCACCTCAACACACTCGAAAGGCAACACAAACATCAGGTTTATGTTCAGTACAGGGCCACATGCATCACAAAAGGCGACAAGTGCACCGCGTATTTCTTTAAAATTTTTTTGCACCACGTCAGAGCATGGCCTGCACACAGGTGTGAAGATTGGATGATTCCATTGCGGATATGCCAGCCAAAGTGGCAATCAAAACACAAAAGTATTACTTTAAGTTGTACCAATCTAATCCAATTCAGACAGCCAAAGTGGCAGAATTTCTCGACTGAGCTCACATCTGCACCATTTTCTGATACCCGGAAATAATGAATTTGATTACTCTGACTGAATTATGGACAGCCATTCGCAGTGCACCAAACTGAAAATGCCCAGGCCCAGATGGCATTCCATATAGTTTCTACAAAAAGTATTTCAAATATATATCCCCATTGCTGCTCACCTCACTTAATCAAAGCCTGTTGGAAACGCGCCTCCTACCATGAGGACATGAGGCCTTTACCATCACACTCTTCAAGAAAGGGGATAAGCTAGCCTTAGCCAACTGGCGCCCCATTTCTCTAACAAACACAGACACTATAATCTTAACAAAAATCATGGCTAACCGTTTAGGGACTGTAGCATCTGCCACCATCTCCCCAGAACAATTTGGTTTCATACCCAGAAGGTCGATTTTTGATAATGTGCACTCTGTGGCTAATGTATGTCAATCCACAGCCTCTGGGGCACTTGTATTCTTGGACCAACAGAAGGCCTATGATAGAGTAAACTGGGAATACCTCAGGGCCTGCCTCCATCAATTCCGCCTACCCCCTCGCTTCATCAACTGGGTGATGCTGCTCACGGAATCTGCAACAATGGCAGTATGTGGCCCTGGCTTCCTAACGGAAGTAGTCCACCCTAAAAGGGGCTTGCAACAAGGGGATACCCTCAGCCCACTCTTATACAACTTCAGCCTTGACCCACTACTGCGAAATGTGAATGCCCAACTCACAGGGGTCCATGTGCCAGGCCAAGCCCCAGTCAAGATAATGGCGTTTGCAGGTGATTGTGTGGTTGGGGTGTCTAGTAATCAAGATGCATGCGCGCTTGAAGCTCTCATCCAGGAGTATTCCCAGGTAAGCAACGCGGCACTGAACGCTTCCAAAACTGAAATCATCCTCCTTGGTCAGTTTCAGAACTGCTGGACCCCAGCAACTAGTTCAAAACCTGGCCCATCTGCTCGCCCATGTCCTCGCCCTACTAACTCAACACACACCGCCCCACTGATGCTCCCCTTTGCCCCACGTCCTACCATAGGACCGGTACGCCATCTGGGCGTGTGAATGGAGGCAGGTGGATACGCGTCAGCAGTAATGGAGTGCCATATTCTGGACAACGTGATGAAGCGAATCGCCTCTCTCAGAGCCCACCCTACTCCCCTTACTGGCAGGGTTGTTTTAGCCAACTCTATGCTCCTCTACAAAGTCTGGTTTGGAGCCCACGCCATCCCCTTTTCCCCAAGCTTCTTCAAATCCTTGTATGCCTTGCTGCAAGGATGGCTTTGGTCAGGCCGCCCTCCACCAGTACGGCTAGAGGTCATGTTTGGCCCTCATCATCATGGTGGCATGGGCCTGCTTGACTTCAAAGCTCATGCTGTTAAGATCCTGGGCACCTGGATTGCGGCTGTTACTGCCCCTACACTCCCCTCCCAACACTGGTCCCGCGCGGCCCACTCCAACTTCTCCCGCGCCTTGGGCCTCAACAATCCATCGAACCCCCACTCCCTGATGAAATACCTCGCATCACACACATCGTCCACAGGTCCTCACAGGACTAAAACCCACTACAAACGAATCCCACTCTCCGTGTGGAGTGCTGAGTGGAGAATTAGTATTAGCGGACATACAACCCAAAGAGGCCGCCCCTCTCCTCAGTTCACACAAGAGGTACAGGGGCTAACCATCTATGATGGCGTGATCCCCATTTGGCCCCATGTACTATCCAGGGTGGACTACCTGAACATGATGGACATCCCTTACTCCATTGAAACCCAAAAAACTATCTGGAAATATGTACACCATCCTCTGTTGCAGCCTCAAGTCTGCTCCCATGTGTGGCGCTGCCTGAGGCGGGTGTATCATACAGCTGAGCGCTCTAACACTTTACACTCATCCTGTGTCGTGTGTGGCCAGTACAGAATGCTGTTCCACTGACTGGAGAGGTGCCCTACCTCTAAAGTGATATGGCGCGAAGTTCAACGTCTGCTTAGCCAGGATCAAACACATCCCTTCAGTATGTCAATAGATATGTTTGCTTTATCAATTGCCTCCCCCTTCCAACCTCCCTTCATGCTCTGGTGGTTGCAATCGCCATGTGGACCATCCACACGTTTGTCTTAGATGCCATCGCAGGCTCCACCCCCACCCTCCCAGAAGCTGTCCACAGATTCCAGTCTCATTTGGTGGACCACTTTCAAGCGTGGATGTTTGGATACCTCCCACCGCGTCGCTGACAGCTGGTCTCTTCCTGGTTCCCAGTCTGGTTCATCTATCAGACCCCTTCCTCCACACGTGTTCAGTTGTGGCTATGGCCCCTCCACACGTTCCCTCCCCCTCCCCATAAGTGGCGTTCCCTCTGGCAACAAGAGATAGCATTGCTTCTCTGGGGTGCCTTCCATGGTACTAAGTTTTGTCTCTTCTGAGTCATATTCAGAAGTGTCCATCCCATGGTCGGCCTTCCCCGCAATAAATCAAAAGAAAATGCTTTTGATGTGATGGATAGAGACATCAATAAAAAATGGTATCATGATGAACTACGCTTTAGCAGTCTGCTGATCTAAGGGTAACATGAAAGTAGTTACACCTGCCTCACAACAACTGTAATAAAAGCTGAGGTTCCTTCTGAAAAACCTATTTTAAAACCATAATTGAAAACAATGTACACACACAGTGAAGGAACAATAATCAGCTTCTTTTGCAAGGGAAATATGATCAAAGAAGTTTTAAGTCATTAAAACCACATGAAATAAGTCAAAAAGGAAAAAGATAAAATATCAATAAAATGAAACTCTAGGAAATTATTAGCATATATACAATATCTTTTGCACCTAAACGCAGGGTAAAAAATTCTAAAAGAAGGGGTAAAATGAACTTTAAAGTTTCAGAAATATGATTACTTATTTTTACTAAGCATGAGTTGATGATTGCACTTCAGATTTAGCAGTATGATTACAACGTTGTTAAATTTGGTGCTGGGGCAACATATTTCAATTGCACAGGTCAATGCATCAAGAACAGAAAGCACTGTTTGAAGACAGTTATTTATATTAAAATTTAACAGAAGACTTAACTTTTCTTTCTCGTTGCAAACACTTTTGCAACCCATTCAATTCAAGACTAAATCTAGTTTGATAATCTCATAGAGGGGATTAGTCTGCGCCCATGTCTGGGAGCAGTTGGGCAAGCAAGGCAAGAGGAGCAGGCGGAAGGCCCGAGGCCTCTAACATTTGAAAACGCCCCGGAGAATCCGGTGGAATAGAAAAAAATCTAAAAAGACTGGCGGTCACAATTTCCCCAGAGATACTTGTGTGGCAAGCATGATGCAACCAGTACATCAATACGCCACATTCCCAGCCACTTTCGTTGGTGGAATTTGGAGTCCGTGTGTATCTGGACATCCAAAAAACGGCCCTATGGGAAAAATTTTGTGAAGATGTACACAAAATTTTCACAACTGTGGTGTACGTTGCACCTCACTCCATGTCACGCGGTTGGCTGGACCTAGGTTTTGAAAGCAAAATAGCAGCAGACGAGGCTGCAGCAGTGCGCGTAGTGGTTGACCTCACCAACAGGGCAATGGGTCGTTAAAAAAACGCACCAGATGGACAAAATCAAACCAAATTTTCCTCACATTTGACTTTTTGCCTACTACGGTAAAACGTGACATTTTGGAGCAACACCTGAAAGATGGTCTCGCCATATATGGCAAAATACAATCTTTCAAAATGCAACGTTTCATGCTGATGCCACACCTGTGCACTGGCAAAGCCATCGCAGTTCTGACCCCAACTGAGGAGATCGCAAAGGACCTAACCCAGATCCTGCACTCCACCTTTATTGACATTGCAGGGCACACCACCCACCCATTCCGGGTAACCGTGGACAGCGCGCCCCCCATTTGCACCCACTTTGACGCGTTCAGCCATAAGGCACACGCGTGCCCCATTAAGGAGGGCGTTACATTCCAAGAGCACCCCTCGGCGGCCATGGCCAGCGGAGAGGCGCACTATGAACCAACCGCAAGCACCAAAGAGGCTTTCCCGTGGGGAGCACAAGGCTGCTACCTATTGGTAAAGCCCATCTCCCCACAGGAGCGGAAGAAGGCCAAGCAGGCCCATAGGACCGCGGCCAAGGAAGCGGCTAAGGTCACCACCACCATCCCACACTCACAACGCCAGGAGGACATGGAGACCTTCGCGGTGGAAGCAACTTGGAAATCCATCACCCAATCAGATTGGGAGGCCCAAGCCAAACGGGCCACTCAATCTGAGGATCTGATAGGAGATTCGATCTCACCCAATCGCTGCACCCAAGCCCTGGTCAAAACTGACTTGGGACCTATCCCAACCAAAAATTTTTTTTGCCCCACTCAACGGTGCACCGAACTTATCCGCACCGCAAAAAATTCGTCCGACGTCAGGAAAACAAAAAGCGAAGGCCAAAGCCAATGTGACTCTTTCCACAAAAATTAACAAAAACCCAATAGTGTTGCTGCTAATACCCGCGCTGCTGTGAAAGCCCGTGGGGACCTGGAAGAGGCTGGTGGGCCAGGGGGCCACCCCTCACACCTAAGGTGCGAAGGGGGAAACCTTCACTCTAGGGACGCTGAATATCGCCGGACTCAAGGCCTCCCCATCCCAGGCTAGGAAACTGAGTTTTTTACAAAAAAAATTTACCCGTGGATATCCTGGCCATCCAGGAAACCCACTGTCCATGAGGTTCTGAGGATGCTTGGAAAACAATGCTCCTACCATCCCTATCCTTTTGGTTGAAGCACTGTGGGGTGCTAATTTGGAAAAACTTCTTTTCAAATTTACATCTTCAGAAACATTCCTAAATGACTGAGTGCTCATTGTCACCTTCTCATGGGCCGATGTTGCACACACAATCGTCAACATTTACGCCCCAAATGGTGCACAAGAGCGTCGAGAATTTTTCTCGTCAGTCAAATCCCTCCCGCTACCCCCCAATTCTTTCCTAAATCGGTGAAATGAACTGTTGGCTAACCTCACCAACGGACCAGTGGCCGCCCTCACCCCACGCCCTACAGGGTCACATAGAATTATGCGTTCTAAAAGCCACCCTTGGGTTAATGGATGCGCTGCCGCGACATGCCCCACTGCTCAAAAACATGACGTGTCCCCACATCCACAATGGCCAATTAAGGTCCATGACCCGCATTGACCTTATTCTAGCGCCGGCGAAATTCCAACCCCACATCTCCCACTTCAAAACAACAAAAATGGAATTCTCCAACCACCAACTGGTCTCAATAACATACCACTTACCCATCACAGTTGCAAAGGCCCCACATTGGTGCAAAATCCGCCCCCCAGAGCTTGCGTCGCCAGGATTTTCCACGTGGGTGGAAGAGGCAACTTTGGCAAAATTGTTTGTTGCACTGTTTTGCGCGGACCCCATTTCCACATGGGCAACTTTCAAAAAAGACACCATTCACCACTATTGCCATCTCTCATCCAGACGCTCACGAGCCACATTGGTGGTTATATTGTGCGCGCTGGCAGAATTGGCCCACTTGGAGTCCAACATTCCAGCCTCAGGATATAGCCCTGCATGGGGCCAGAAGTGGGCGGAGGCAGCAGCCCACCTCAACGCACTTGTAAGGCAACACAAACATTGGGTTTGTGTTCAGTACAGGGCCAAACACATTACAGAGGGCGACAAGTGCACCACATATTTTTTTAAAATTCTTTGCACCATGCCAGAGCGTGGCCTGCACACAGGTGCGAAGATTGGATAATTCTATCATGGACACACCGGCTGAAGTGGCAATCAAAATGCAAAGATATTACTCCAAGTTATACCGAGCTGAACCAATTCAGCTGGCCGAAATGGCGGAATTTCTCGACAGAGCTCATATCCGCACCATTTTCCGATACCCAAAAATAATGAATTTAATTACTCCGAACGAATTATGGACTACCATTCGCGGTGTGCCAAACCAAAAATGCCCAGGCCCAGATGGCATTCCATATGAGTTCTACAAAAAATATTTTAAATACATATCCCCATTGCTGCTAGCCTCACTCAACCAAAGCCTGTTGGAAACGCGCCTCCTACCAGGAGGACATGAGGCTTTTACAGTCACACTCTTCAAGAAAGGGGATAGGCTAGACTTAGCTAACTGGCGCCCCATTTCTCTAACAAACACAGACACCAAAATTTTAACAAAAATCATGGCTAACCGTTTAGGGACTGTAGCATCTGCCACCATCTCTCCAGAACAATTCAGTTTCATCCCTAGAAGGTCGATTTAGGATAACGTGCACTCTGTGGCTAATGTGTGTCAGTCCACAGCCTCTGGGGCACTTTTATTCTTGGACCAACAAAAGGCTTATGATAGAGTAAACTGGGAATACCTTAGGGCCTGCCTCCAACAATTCCGCCTACCTCCCCGCTTCATTAACTGGGTGATGCTGCTCACGGAATCTGCAACAATGGCTGTGCGCGGCCCAGGTTTCCTAATGGAAGTAGTCCATCCTCAAAGGGGCCTGCGACAAGGGGACCCCCTGAGCCCACTCTTATACAACTTCAGCCTTGACCCACTACTGCGAAATGTGAATGCCCAACTCACTGGGGTCCATGGGCCAGGCCAAACCCCAGTCAAGATGAAAGCATTTGCAGATGATTGCGTGGTGGGGGTGTCTAATAATAAAGATGCACGCGCGCTTGAAGCCCTCATCCAGGAATATTCCCAGTTAAGCAACGCGGCACTGAACGCCTCCAAAACTGAAATCATCCTCCTTGGTCGGTTTCAGAACTGCTGGGCCCCAGCAAGTAGTTCCCAACCCAGCCCATCTGCTCGCCCAAGTCTACACCTTACTAACTCAAAACACACCGCTCCACTGGTGCTCCCCTTTGTGCCGCGACCTACCATAGGACCGGTATGCCATCTGGGCGTGTGGTTGAAGGCAGGAGGATACGCGTCAGCAGTAATGGAGGGCCATATTCTGGACAACGTGACGAAGCAAATCGCCTCTCTCAGAGCCCACCCTACTACCCTCACTGGCAGGGTTGTTCTTGCCAACTCTATGCTCCTATCCAAAGTCTGGTTTGGAGCCCACGCCATCCCCTTCTCCCCAAGCTTCTTCAAATCCCTGTATGCTTTGCTACAAGGTTGGCTTTGGTCAGGCCGCCCTCCACCAGTACGGCTAGAGGTCATGTTTGGCCCTCATCATCATGGTGGCATGGGCCTACTTGACTTCAAAGCCCATGCCGCCAAGATCCTAGGCACCTGGATTGCGGCCATCACTGCTCCTACACTCCCATCCCAACACTGGTCCCGCGTGGCCCGCTCCAACTTCTCCTGAGCCTTGGGCCTCAACAATCCATCAAACCCCCACTCCCTGATGAAATACCTCGCATCACACACATCAGCCACAGGTCCTCATGGGACCAAAACCCACTACAAACGAATCCTACTCTCCATGCGAAGCGCAGAGTGGAGAATTCGTATTAGTGGACATACAACCTGAAGAGGCCGCCCCTCTCCTCAGTTCACACAAGAGGTACAGGGGCTACCCATCCATGATGGCGTGATCCCCATTCGACCCCAAGTCCTATCCAGGGTGGACTACCTGGACATGATGGACATCCCTTATTCCACTGAGACCCAAAAGACTATCTGGAATTACGCACACCATCCTCTGTTGCAGCCTCAAGTCCGCTCCCATGTGTGGCGCTGCCTGAGGCGGGTGTATCGTACAGCTGAGCGCTCTAATGCTTTACACTCATCCTGTGTCGTGTGTGGCCAGTATGGAACGCTGTTTCACCGCCTGGAGAAGTGCCCCACCTCTAAAGTAATATGGCGCGAAGTCCAACGTCTGCTAGGCCAGGATCAAACACTACCCTTCAGTCTGTCAAGAGATATGTTTGCTTCATCAATGGCCTCCCCCTCCCACCCTCCCTTCGTGCTCTGGTGGTTGCAATCGCCATGTGGACTATCCACACGATTGTCTTGGATGCCATCGCCAGATCCATCCCCACCCTCCCTGAAGCTGTCCACAGATTCCGGTCTCATTTGGTGGATCACTTTCAAGCGTAGATGTTTGGATATCTCCCACCACGTCACCGGCAGCTGGTCTCCTCCTGGTTCCCAGTCTGGTTCATCAAATCAGACCCCTTCCTCCACACGTGCTCAATAGTGGCTACGCCCCCTACACACGTTCCCTCCCCCTTCCCATAAGTGGCGTCCCGCTGGCAACAAGAGATAGCATCGCTTCTCTGGGGTGCCTCACCTGGTACTGAGTTTTTTCTCGTCTGAGTCATATTCGGAAGTGTCCATCCCATGGTCGGCCTTCCCCGCAATAAATTTAAAAATTTAAGTATTTAAAATTTAACAGAAGAAAATGTATTGAAGGTAATTGGGCTCTTATTTTAGAACACAAGAAAGCACACTGTAGTATCATGTATATCTAGGGGCTCACAGACTTACTCAAGTAATCCTCCAGGTAAGCCTCACTGCTTCTCCAGAAAACGATCCCCTTTCAGATGATAATACCACCCAGAGACTTCCTTCTACTAGAAATCTCAAGCATGCTTTCCATGGTTATTAAGTAGCACTCCATAATGGTAGACTAAAATTGTATTATTTAAACTGGGTCTTAAAGTGAATACCTAGAGCTTGAGGCATTTCCAATAAAATGCAACATGTCAGGTGTAACCAAATTACTAATGGAATGCCTCTTTAGATATAAGGATCTTATTACCAAATTTTTTCACACCAACATGTGTAAGTAGAGTGTCTATATCTCTCCTGTTTCCAGCGTCGTGGTGCACAGTGCACAAAGCCAATGCAAGGAAACTAGCCGTTAATACTAAAGCTACTAGTGCCAGCATAGGGTGCTGGAGCAATAATAACTCAATCAAAGAAATGCGATAATTGACCAGCCAAAAACTTTGAGGTACACACAGAGAGAAGGGGTAACTGACCCAGGTTGGAGGGTACCTGGGCGAGCCAATGGTGCATGAGGTGATAATCTTATTGTGTCCAAAATGGCAAGGTTAACGGAGTGTGAGACCTCCCTGAAGAGGTCCACACACATAAGATCGTTAGAAAAATCATAAATAAAAATGGTAAAATGGGGAAATTGCTTATTGGGAAGTTGACCAACAAGGAGAGTTGGTCATGGGAAACATAATTAAACGATGTTGGGGGAATATGGGGTTTGCTGAAGTGTACCCAAGCACCAACCCACCAATAGGCAGACATTTTCATCCAAATTGGTCAAATATGTCAAAACTAGCTTCACTTGAGTAATCAATTGAAGTTGGATCTGACCCAAACGTTTTGTTTTGTAAATGGAATGGGTTTCAAAGCCCCGTTCCTTGACCAACCAAATGGAACCATCTGCGTTTATTGAATATACCATCCAATTTAACGCCTGAGCCAACGTAAGGGACTGGGCATTTGGAACCTCACTAGTACCAACCTGGGCATATTTTTCCTGTACCCAGCATTTGTCTAGGGTATGCCTAAGGTCAGGGAGGGCCTATAACTTCACCTTCTGGGCCTCCTGGCGCCCAGCCTTATCCTTGGGGTTGGTCCCATTATGATGTCATGTGACCATGACAGCATGAGGCAATGTAAAATAGTACACTAAAGAAATATAAGGCAATATTTTAATCATGGTCATGGTGTCAATGGCCATAAAATTATGGATAAGAGTTCTGCTGGCAAGGATTTAGGGATTTAACCAATAGTATAATAATATGATAGACCACGATCTATAAAATCATGGTCTGTAGGAAAAACTAATTACTATGAACCAATCAAATACACTATCTACCTACTAGATAAATTAGAAAAAAAGATAATAAAAATAATATACTCTATATGATTGGTTAGACCAATCTCAACATTTATTTTAATTGTCAAACATTGGGACTTAATGATGTGAGGGGTTCAACTAACTTATTGAGAATTTTGGGCCGTTGGCCAAGAAATTTGCTAGTGTTTCTTAAATAACTAAGCATGCCACCCAGTTAATAAAGTGACATTTTCAAGATCCTTCTGAGTGTAGTCATCCGTGGATATCTTCTCAATGATCTCAAAAGGCCCCTTCCATATGCGTTACAACATGCTTATTATTTCAAGCCCATGATTATCATAGTGCAAATCTAGAGTCCCTACAGCAAAAATGGGGCAACAGCCAATTGTATCTGTTATCCTGCTCATAAAAATCTTCTTTTCTGAGTCAGCATATTAGAATATGATGCGCTTTGTAGTTGAATTAACTTCTGACCAAAGTTTCTAAATATTTTTATGGTGTTGTATGTTCTTAAGTGAGACAAAAATATAAAATTGGAGGAATTGCCTTTTGTTTCCTATGAATTAAAGTGAATGGGGAATGTCCCATTGCTGAATGATAAAATATATTATAAGCTAAAATGGCGAAAGGCGAGAAAAGGTTCCAGATGGATGCCTTAACTATAATTTATGCAAAATCCTATTAAGAGCACCATTTAGCCATTTGATGGTGCCATTGACCTCAGTGCGATAGGGTGTAGAAACCCCACAATACCTATCAAATCATTAAGCTTGGAAATAATCTGGGATGTAAATTTAGTTTCAATGTCCATCAAAAGAAACTGAGGGCATTCATGATAATAAACAATATCTATAAAGTAAACTTACCCATCATAGAGACTTTTCTTTCCAGTTGCAATTACTAACTTCAACTGATTTAATTTAAGATAGTTAAAGTTTAATAATATGCATGGGGAATGAGTACATGTCCAAGGCCATGTAGAGGTTGGGTAAGTGTGGTGTAAGGCACAGGTTCAGTGTTTTCACCACTTAAAGTTATAAAACGGCCCAGAGACACCAGTGGCCCTGATAAAAATAAAAACCCACGGTGAGTATTTAACCAGAAATCTTGGAATGGGAAGCTAAGTGCAACCAGTATGTCAAAACTCTGCACTCACAGCCACTTTTGTCAGTGGAATATAAAGTCCAAGTTTTTCTGGACATAAATTTAACAGCTCTTTGGAAGAAGTTCTGTGGGGATGTATGCACCCACTTACTATAAGTTGTGTATGTAGCACTTCACTTGATAATCCAAAGATGGTTGGACCTCAGGTTTGAGATAGTGCAAGCATCAGACGCTGCTGTACAGATGCGCGTAGTGGTCAATCTCCATGTTGTCCAATGGGTGGTAAAAACCAAGTTCACACACAGGATGAAAATAAACCAAGTCTTTGTCACATATGATTTTTCCCATGACCATTAAGTGTAAAGTTCTTGAGAGTCATCTCCAAGCAGAACTTCAAAGCTAAGGCTAAATTTTCATCTTCAAAATATAAATTTTTTTCTTATACCTGAACTCAGCATGGGTAAGGCTATTGCGTTGATCACTCCATTCTCAAGGGGTAGCTAAAGATATAACTAAGATTTCACACACCACTACTCTCACCTTTAATGGGCAACAAACTAAACCTTTCCATGTTATGGTTGACAGCGCATACCCATCTGCTTTCATTGTTGGGCGTTTGGCCACAAGTTACATACTTTTCCCACCAGAAAGGGAATTATACTGAATGAGGCTTTCTCAGAAGCAATTGAGCTGGCCACTGTGAGCCCACATTGGACTCTAATGTCGCATTACCATAAGTGACCAAGGATGTTATACCCAGGTAAAACTTGTGTCCCACAAGAACAAAAAAGGCAAACAGCAACTTCAAGCACAGGATAAGGCAGCAGACACATTAGCCGCCCCATCTCCCCTTCCCAGACTCAGGCTGACCAGGCTGAGTTTACTGCTTTCCTGGAATTACAAATCTCATTCAATCAGATTGGATACCCAGTCCTCATACCTGCAAAATGAACTTGTACACACCTGCAGGATTCCTGCACACCAAATTCAAGTATATTTTCCAACCTGAAATTAGATGAGTTTTTGGGAAATAACCGTTGGAAAATCTCAAAGGTGCACTGCAAATCCCCATTAACTCAAATAAATTACAAAGATCAAAAATCCAAACAAAAACCAAAACCATGGCTAAAGCCACTGTCAGGACCACATGTGTGATACCACGTATCCCTTGATAATTTTAGGCCAGGAAACCCAAGGCTTTAGAAAGTTGGATTATACCTTTTGTGCTTCTCTTTTAGTTAAGAAGTCTTTATACAGATACTTAGTCTAGAGAGACAATAAATTAAAATATACCAATTTTTACTTAAGATAGGCGAAAAGAGAGTCCCTAAATTTGCTTAAAAATGAAATTATAAGGGAGATCTATGAGGTTACCTGGTCCATTTTCATACATACTAAGGGGCGGAAGTAGCCACCCACCTCAACGCGCTCAAAAGGCAACACAAACATTGGGTTTGTGTTCAGTACAGGGCCAAACACATTACAGAGGGCGACAAGTGCACCACATAAGTTTTTAAAAATTCTTTGCACCATGCCAGAGCGTGGCCTGCACACAGGTGCAAAGATTGGATGATTCTGTCACAGATATGCCAGCCAAAGTGGCAATTGAAATACAAAAGTATTCCTCTGAGTTATACCAATCCAATCCAATTCAGCCAGCTGAAGTGGCGAAATTCTTATACCTGAACCCACATCCGCACTATTTCCCAATACCCAGAAATAATGAATTTGATTACTCTGAACGAACTATGGACAGCCATCCGCGGTGCACCAAATCAGAAATGCCCAGGCCCAGATGGCATTCCATATGAATTCTATAAAAGTACTTCAAACATATATCCCCACTGCTGCTTGCCTCACTTAACCAGAGCCTTCTGGAAACGCGCCTCCTACCAGTAGGACAAGAGGCCTTCACCATCACACTCTTTATGAAAGGGGACAAGCTAGACTTAGCCAACTGGTGCCCCATTTTTTTAACTAACACGGAAACAAAAATTTTAACTAAATATCATGGCTAACCGTTTAGGGATTGTAGCATTTGCCACCATCTCCCCAGAACAATTCAGTTTCATACCCAGAAGGTCAATTTGTGACAATGTGCACTCTGTGGCCAACGCATGCCAGTCCACAGCCTCTGGGCACTTGTATTCTTGGACCAACAGAAGGCCTATGATAGAGTAAACTGGGAATACTTCAGGGCCTGCCTCCATTAATTCCGCCTACCCCTCGCTTCATCAGCTGGGTGATGCTGCTCACGGAATCCGCAACAATGGCAGTGCGTGGCCCTGGCTTCCTAACGGAAGTAGTCCGCCCTCAAAGAGGCTTATGACAAGGGAACCCCCTTAGCCCACTCTTATACAACTTCAGCCTTGAACTACTACTTTGAAACGTGAATGCCCAACTCACTGGGTCCATGTACTAGGCCAAGCCCCAGTCAAGATGATGGCATTTGCAGATGAATGTGTGGTTGGGGTGTCCAATAGTAAAGATGCACGCGCTTGAAGCTCTCATCCAGGAGTATTCCCGGGTAATTAATGCTGCAATGAACGCTTTCAAAACTGAAATCATCCTCCTTGGTCAGTATCAAACCTGCTGGGCCCCAGCGACCAGTGCCCAGCCCGGCCCATCTGCTCACATAAGTGCTCTCCCTCCCTGATCACCCCAAACCACCCCACTAGTGCTCCCCTTCGTGCCACGCCCTACCATAGGGCCTGTCCGCCATCTGGGCGTGTGGGTGGAGGCAGGCGGGTATGCATCAGCAGTAATGGAAAGTCGTATTCTAGATAACGTGACGAAGTTCATCGCCTCCCTCAGAGCCCACCCTACTTCCCTTACTGGCAGGGTTGTTTTAGCCAACTCTATGCTCCTCTCCAAAGTCTGGTTTGGAGCCCACGCCATCCCCTTCTCCCCAGGCTTTTTCAAATCCTTGTATGCCCTTCTGCAAGAATGGCTTTGGTCAGGCCGCCCACAACCAGTACAGCTAGAGGTCATGTTTGGCCCTCATCATCATGGTGGCATGGGCCTGCTTGACTTCAAAGCCCATGCTGCCAAGATCCTGGGCACCTGGATTGCAGCCGTCACCGCCCCTACGCTCCCCTCCCAACACTGGTCCTGCGCGGCCTGCTCCGACTTCTCCCGCGCCTTGGGCCTTAAATCCATTGAACCCTCACTCCTTGATGAAATACTTGGCTTCAAACTCATCGGCCATAGGTCCTCACGGGACTAAAACCCACTACAAACGAATCCTCCTCTCCATGCGAAGCGCTGAGTGGAGAATTTGTATTAGCAGACATACAACCAAAAGAGGCCGCCCCTCTCCTCAGTTCACACAAGGGGTACAGGGGCTAACCATCTATGATGGCGTGATCCCCACACGGCCCCATGTCCTATCCAGGGTGGACTACCTGGACATGATGGACATCCCTTACTCCATTGAAACTCAGAAGACTATTTGGAAATATGCTCACCATCCTCTGTTGCAGCCTCAAATCTGCTCCCATGTGTGGCGCTGCCTGAGGCGGGTGTATTGTACAGCTGAGCGCTCTATTGCTTTACACTCATCCTGCGTCGTGTGTGGCCAGTATGGAACTCTGTTCCACCGCATGGAGAAGTGTCCTACCTCTAAAGTGATATGGCGCGAAGTTCAACGTCTGCTTAGCCAGGATCAAACACATCCCTTCAGTCTGTCAAGAGATATTTTGCTTTATCAATTGCCTCCCCCCTTCCACCCTCCCTTCATGCTCTGGTGGTTGCTATCGCCATGTGGACTATCCACACGATTGTCTTAGATGCCATCGCAGGCTCACTCCCACCCTACCAGAAGCTGTCCACAGATTCCGGTCTCATTTGGTGGACCACTTTCAGGTGTGGATATTTGGATACCTCCCACCGCGTTGCTGACAGCGGTCTCCTCCTGGTTCCCAGTTTGATTTAACAAATCAGACCCTTTCCTCCACACGTTCAATTGTGGCTACGGCCCCTTCACACGTTCCCTCCCTCCCTATAGTGGCGTTCCCGCTGGCAACAAGAGATAGCATCGCTTCTCTGGGGTGCCTTCCCTGTTACTAAGTTTTGTTTCTTTTGGGCCAAATTCGGAAGTGTCCATCCCATGGTTGGCCTTCCTCGCAATAAATTCTAAATATATGCATACTAAGACAAGATCTATTTCTCATTTTTTAATTGTTTTTCATTCCCCGCATAGATCAGGTTTGAACCCTGTTTTAAGGCTTAAAAAATTAGTTGGGGAATATCCTCAATGATAGTTTCAGCTTTTTGTATGGTTTGGGTCAAATCACATCATCCAACTCATCCAAATTTCTAATCCAGGTTTGAATCCCATTGTGCAAATCATCCAAATCTCTAATTTGGTTTGGAATCCCAACAGCCGCCCTCAAACCTGATACATATATGCCTACCAATACTCCATCCTCAAACACTCACCTAGAAAACGGAAGGCTGAGCTTTCAGAGAATTATGAAGTGGCAGGGCCTGAGGGGCCCTCCCCTCACTCCTAAAGAGTAACGGGGGTATTTTCACAATAGGGACGCTGAACTTTACCAGATTCAAGGCCTCTCCGTCCCAGGATTAACTTTGAGTTTCCTAAAAAATAATTTACATGTGAACATTATGGCAATTTAGGAAACCCCACTGTCCCCAAGATGCTGAGGACACATGGGCAACCATGCTCCTCCCCTCCCAATCCTTTTGGTCACCACACTGAGGGTACTGATATGAGCAAACCAAAATTTTAAATTTTTAGAAAAAACAACCTATCTCGATGGATGTGTGATGGTCATATCCTTTTCATGGGATGCCAAAGTGCACAAAAAACTAATATAACCTGTCCTGTGTGCAAATTTGATGGGAATTCCAGTTAGCTGTGGCTTCTCTTCTCACCATCCAATTTCTTTGTGCTTGGCGAACTAAACTGTTGGGAAAACCCAACCAACTGTTGGCCTCCTGCGCCTACCCCACCATAGGGACAAATAAGACTTTACGATATGAAAGCCACCTTGGGACTTTTTGATACCATCCTCAAGCAAGCGCCATTACTACCCAACATGTCAAGTCCCCATGTGCACAATGGGCAGCTGATGTCTAGTTCCTGCATAGATTTAATTATTGCCCCACTATTTTCTTGTATTTAAAATTCATTTCAAATGACAAAAATAGATTTCTCTGACCACAGGATGGTTTTGGTGTCATTTGCTTTGTCAAGCCCAGTGCCACAAGCACTTAAATGGAGTAAACTTTGCCCTGCAACCTCAGATTAACCGCATTTTCAAGTTAAATGGACACTGTCACTTCAATACAGAATTTTGCAACTCCTTTCTGTGTAAATCCCTGTCAACCCGGTCAACACTTAAAGAAGTTACAATCTCCCAAGCATGTCACATCTCATCATGGCGCTCTTGGGCTGCCTCAACAGTCATTAAACGCTCCCTGGCGGAGGCGAAACACCTGGAGAATAGTATCTACAGGGCAGGGTACAGCCCTGCTCGGGGTCATAAATGGTCCAAAGTATTGGCCACCTTAACGCGCTGATCAGACAACACAAACAGCACGTTTGTGTTCAGTATAAAGCAAAGAATATCCCCACAGAAAAAACTGCTCCTACTACTTTTTAAGCCTATTTTCCGCCCTATGCCAAAACTTGGCTTGCACACAGGTAAGGAGCTCGGACAAATCCATTGCAGAAACGCCAGCTTTTATATCTACAAAAGTTTGAAGGTATTACTCCAAGATATATTGAGCTGACCCACTTGATCATAAAATAAAAATTTTTCTTGCTGGTGCACATATACGCACCATTTCCTAATATCTGGAGCTCATAAATTTAATAGCTCATGACAAACTTTGGCACACTGTTCATGGTGCACTGTACAGGAAAAGCTAAGGAACAGATAGAATTTCATATGAGTTCTGCAAAAAATACTTTAATTATTTATACCTCCCTAATGCTAACCATAATGAACAAATGTCTCTTAGAGACATGTATCCTCCCAGGGGGCCAATAGGCTTACCTGGTAACGCTGTTTAAGAAGGGGGATAAGATAGACTTGGCAAACTGGTGCCCTATTTCCCTCACTAAAACCAATACTAAATTATTAGCTAAAATAATGGCTAACCGCCTAGGAGGAATTGCCTCTGAGGTAATCTACCCTGAGAAATATGGCCTTATTCCCAAAAGGTTGATCTGGGACAATATACATACTTTGGCCAATGTCTGCCAATCCCCAGCTACTGGGGCGCTTGTGTTCTTAGACCAACAAAAAGCGTGTGATAGGTTCAACTGGGACTCCCTTAGAGACTGTAGATCCCAGTGTCACCTCCCCCATAGTTCATCAGTTAGGCCACAATGCTCACCAAATCAGCCACAATGTCAGTGTGGGGACTGGGTTTCCTCACTGATGTGGTTTGCCTTCAAAGGGGTCTCCCCCATGGGGGCCCTTTAAGCCACTTTTATACAACTTCATCCTTGACTTTCTTCTCCAAAGTGTAAACTAACGCCTTATTGATGTCCATGTGCAAGGCCATGCACCATTTAAGATGCTTGCATTTGCAGATGATTGTGTGGTCAGAGTGTCTAGCAACCATGATACACGCGCATTGGAGTCCATTATCTGGGGTTACTACAGGGTCAGTAATTCTGCCCTCAACTAAATCAAAACTAAAGTCATCCTCCTTGGTAGACACTGAGCTCACTGGTCTCCAGCGCCCCTCAATCAGAGTGATCCATCTGCTTGGTCTCTTATCAGATTACCCATGCGGTTACCCCAATTCACTCATCTCATGCTCCCCTTTTTGTGTCCAGACCCACTGAGGGTCCGGTGCGCCACCTGGGAGTATGGATGAAGGCAGGTGGGTATGCCACTTTAATAATTCAGCACAACATTTTAGCCAACATTAAAATGTGCATTGCATTCTTACGGGATCACCAGACCAGCCTGACATGTAAAGTAGTGCTTGCTAACGCTATGCTCATGTCAAAAGTATGTTTGAGGCCAATGTCATCGCCTTTTTCACATCCTTCTTGGGTTCTTAATATGCCCCCATACAAGTGTGGATTTGGATAGGTCATCATCCCCCCGTGTGACTGTGTCCTCTTTGGTCCATGCCAAAATGGGGAAATGGGCCTACTTAACTATGTGGCACAAGCATTAAGGATCCTGGGTACATGTATTGCTTCAGTAACCAACCTCACACTACCAACCCAACACTGGTTGTACGCAGCATAGTCCAACTTTGACCGCACCCTCAGCCTCCACAACCCCACCCACCCTAACTCTCTTCCTATATATAGGGCCTCCCACCCATCTGTCACAAGCCCACATGGGACCCCGCCCATTTTAAAAGGATCCACCTAAATGCGGAGCGCAGAATGGAGGATAAGCATCAGTGATCATGCTTTGCAAAGGGGTTGCCATACTCCTCACTTCAAACAGGAAGTTCATAAAAACCGTGCTGAAGAATTTGGTACCCAGTAGTCCCCTACCATGCCCAAATAGAGTACCTGGACATGTTGGACATCATGCACTGCCTAGAAACTCAGAAAGATATCTGGAAATAGACCCACCACCCTCTTTTACAGCCACAAAACATTTCCATGTGTGGTGCTGCCTTAAGTGGATATACCATACAATAGAGAGAACCAACAGTTTTCATTCTTTGCATGTTGTATGCGATCAATATAAGACTTTGGTACACCTTATGGAAGATTGTCCTCCTTCTCAAGCAATCTGGCGCAAGGTTCAGCCTCTCTTTTTATAGGAGCAAATACAGACCTTCAGCCTATCAAAGGATATCTTTGCCTTTTCCTTGACTTCCCCCATACACCCTTCCCTCCACGCCTTAGTGGTGGCACTTGCTATGTGGACTATACGTACAGTTGTCCTTGACGCCATTTTGGGCTTTAACCCACCCTCCAGGAAGCTGTGCATCACTTCCATTCACATCCTATGAACCACTTCCAAGCCTGGTTGTATGGCTATCTGCCATCCCGCCAATGACAGTTGGTCTCATCCGAGTTCCCAGTATGGTTCTTCACCTCAGACCCTTTCTCTTCATACGTGCTCAGTAGTGGCGCAAGCCTCTTCTCATTATACCCCTCTTTCTTCCATTGGCGTTCCAGCTGGCAACAGGAGGCAGCTTTAGCTCCTATGGGGTGCTTCTCACACATCTTGGTTCTCAATTGTTGTTAAGTATTGGAAGTGTTTAACCCATGGTCAGCCTTCCCCAAGTAAATTAAGACTTAGCCATCATGGCGGCACCTAAGTACTTAACTTCTTTGGCCTACACCCATTTTGTGAGGTGATCAATGGCCACGATTATTTAAATTGACCATAGTGCTGGTCAGAGGCCCACAATGTAATATAAATGGTATGTCAAGCGAAGTTAGGTCAAACCAGTTAATAGGAGGTGGCTTTCCAGAAAGGACCTTCTACTTGACATTCTTTACAACAGTAGAGGGTATCATTATTATCAAACTGCATAGATTCCCAATAGTCATTCTGTCTCACAAGCTCAAGTATTTTCTTATAATTAACAGGCCCCATTGCCATATGTGCCTCAACAATAATTATGGTCCGCTCTGTTGGCCAGTATCCAATATTGCTGTTTGATTTAATTTATAAAGATTACCATACTTTGACAATTGTGGTAATATTAATTTTTCTAGGGGAACAAAACTTACGCCGGTTCAATGTCAGTTTTGGTTTAGCATTTTATCAAATAACTCATTAGCCACGTCAGACACTAAGGCCATGGTGGTGTAAGTCTGGGGGAGCATCCCCTACGCTTGGACCAGATGTAGTTCACTTTTCCATACAAAAAAGGTCCAGAAGGACAGCTGATCCCCTCATCTCCCAGGGCGACCTCAACAAAGTGGTGGACTAGTGGTGGTTCATGGCTTACCTTTTGAGAATTCCGCCACCCATCCCTGAATTAACAATTGGGGATTCAGTACAGCGGATTGAAGAAAATTGCACTAAGGTTTGGCAGATTGGCCTTAGCATGAGGTGAAGGGGATAACGTAGCAAACAGCCTAAGCCTTCAGCAACAATGGCTGGCAGCATCAAACCATCAGCAAAAATGCTCAACGGCCTTGTACCCTCAGTGAATAAAGCCAACAGTATTGAACCTTTATCAAAAATTTCTGATGGCATTAGGTCTTTTTTAGCACTAGTGGTGCTCAACTCAAAAGGGGGAGCCACCACACATCTTTATTTTGTAAATGAGCCAAACAAAGGGATTATTGTAAATAAAAAATTCCTAATATAGCCCTAAGTTATCAGCCTAGGATTCTATATCAGAGCTGTGAGGAAGCTTTGGGGAAACTTTTTTCCAGCGCCCACTTTAGCGGGTGGACCATGGTAGACAGCATTGGGGTGGGAGCATCAGCAACATGTGGCATAAGGAGGTTTAGTTGTGGGTTTTTTTTTCATTTATGAGGCTGGCAATGTCCATTGCCTCAACATATTGAGCAAGTTAATGCTCAGTGAAAGTGACGAGAGAAGGCATATAAATGAACGATTTGATGCACTGGCAGGTTTGGAGATAATTGGGGTCAAAAAGAGAAGTTTTGCTGTATTAATGCAAGCGTAGCTTGCACCTAAAGCGTGCTCCTCAATTTCATATTTTGCATTTTTATCAAAATCATGGGTGAAGTATGGAATAGGAATACCCTCAACAAGGGGTTCCATCGCCCCATGAAGCTGCTGAAGAAGTAATGTATTGGCAGGAGAAGCTGCGGCCTCCACGGCTAATTTTATTTTTTATATAATTTGCAAAACCAGGTTTTATCTAAAATGTCAAGAGTGCAAATTAGGAGGATTAATAAAAATTCCTCCAAAGCGGAATCTAGCTTTACACCAAATGGCTGGTTGCTGTTGTTAAGCCATTCAAGGCACTCAAATGGATTTATCCTGGCCAACAATGGGCAAGCCACTGGAATTGGAGCGGTGGAAAAAGCTGATTGGTTGCATACTGTTGACCACAGTTGCTCAGCTGAAAGTGATCCAACAATCGGCTCACAATTCCATAAGGCAGTTGAAATTTTGAATTTTCTTAAACTTTAATTTGCTGCCGTTTTAGCAGAAGCACCAGAATTCCACAAAATTGGGGGTGGGAAGAATGAGCCCCATTCTAAAAAAAGGGCGAGGCAGCAGCTGGGGTGATGCCAGAGGGGGCACAGTAGAAGCAGTAGAGGCATAAACTGTGGGGCACTTGCACTTCAGATGGATGAGTTCAAGGTACAAGGGGCAAATGGCACAGCCATTCTTGATGTGCGCCCAGAATGGGTGATCAGGGGTGGATCTGATCACCATGCAAGGGGGAATCACGAGGTGGGTGCCATGATGGAATGGGTGTATTGTTGCAAAGGTGTGAGTCCCTGCAAGGTGATCTTCCTCATTTGGAACCATGAATTTCAGCATAGGTCTGCGCTGTAAATGCCTAAACTTCCATGAGCTTGTGGTAGAGGAACTCTGGGGAAAAGTGGGAGGGCAATCTGGCAAACTGGACCACCAAAATGGCCTCATCCAGGAGCCAGGTGTGAATAGTGGGAATGTGAATTTTTTTGTAAACTAAAGGTAGCGTGGCAGCTACCATTGCATTGGCTTCAGAGCAGAAGATGAGTTCAAAGTACCCCTTAAAGGGGTGTAAATTAATGAAACCAAAGTCTTATAAACTGCTGTAGCCATCTTGATGATGGCTGCGCTTGTGTATGGGAAGTGATTTACATATTTGACCCGCAGGCTGAGACAAAAATTGCTCTATGGGAGCACCAAAGGGCTCTGGAGCACCTCCTAGGAGCTTAAGAGGTGGTGGGCCAAGTCCCGAGGGGGGACATAATGGCTAGTAGAATTAGGAGGTCTAGAAGAGCCAGCCCAGGCATGCTTCAGCAGTTGCTAAAATATGACAGATGGCGGCGCAACACCACCCCCGAACTGGGGCAGTGGGCGTCAATGGCATCAACATTGGTAAGGTTTAGCTTGATCAAGTGATTATTTTTGTATTTTTTTAAAATTCCAAAGTTAGCTTCAAATTAAATTTTGAAGCAAAAGCAAGGTTTCCTGATGACATCAGGTCTTCAGAAATATAGCTGTCACCATTGAACCCTCCCCATTGGCATAAAAATCCTGTTCTGTTAAACCCCAAATGGCCAAACAGACGCCAGAGTGATCAGGGGCAGGCAGGTTGGAATCCCAGACCTGTTCCTAACCTCTTGGGACCGTCCCTACATGGGATGGCCCTAAGAGGTTCCCATTACCCATCAGGTGAGATGCCGCTGATCAAATCAGCATAATCACAGTAAAGTCGCAATTCAGGCGTCTGTGGAAAAACCAGTGATGACTTGGCCTACCACTGAAAATTTCTGGAGTCAGTTTCAATTGTGCAGTTCCACCACTTGAGATTCACTGAGTTAGGTCAAAACTCAAGGGCCCTGATCCCGTGCATATCATAAACTATTCTTCAATTGAATGATAATTTAAATATTGTACCACACTAAGAGGAATGATAGTCTTTTTTATTAAAATTCAATAAAATCCACTGGCTTCAACCCAATTTTTTAATTTAGATTGTTATTTTCTGGACCCCTCATGAACCCCCAATGTGGAATTACAGGGCACACAACAACTGTGTAAGTCTGAGAGTATTTCCCCCTCCATTTGGATTGGGGTGTTCCCTTTCCCATCCAAGTAGTGGCCTGGAAGGACATTAGCCCCCCTCGTCACCCAAGGCGACCTTGCTCATGTAGTTGACAAGTGGTGAGTCACCGCTTACCCTTTAGGAACCCCGCCACTTGTTACAGTATTGAATTCAAATAAATTGATACTATGAATCAAGGGGATTTGTGCCAACCTATTGAAAGTTGGCATTCTCATGAGACAAAAGGTTCAAGTGAAGTCAGTGGCCACAAGCCTTCTACATCAAGGCCAGATATCCCCAAACAGTTAGCAACTAAGTCTGATGGGCACATAGTTTTGCATACAAAGCGTTTGGTGTCAAATCTTCAGCAAAGCTCGCAGATGGCATCAAGTCATTGGGAATTGTTGACACTAGTTTAAAGCCCTACCAGAAGCATTAAAATTCACGTCTGACATTCCTTGCTTGGCCAAACGGACACCAGAGTGATGGGGTGCGGGCAAGTTGGCCATCCTAAGCCCATTACCATCCTCATGGGACTGCACCTATGTGAGGTGGCCTTAGGAGGTTCCCACTGCCCGCCAGGCAAGATGCCGTCACTCCAATCATCAAAACAAAAAAAATCAGCAATTTGGGCATCTGTGGATGGACCAACAGTGACTCAGCCTGCGGCTAATACTTTTGAAGTCAGTTCTAATTAAGTTTTTTTACTCCTCTCACTTAAATTTTGCTAGTTAGACCAAATCTTGAGGCCCTGATCCCGCGCTGTCATAAGCTATTCCCCAAATCAATTTTCTATTTAAGCATTAGTAACAGACTGAGAAAATTGAAGATTGATTTTCTTTTTTTAAATTCTATAAAATTTCCGCACCCTAAATTAGATTTTTTATATATGACAAATATAAACATCCCAATATGATCTCGCTTCTCCCAGCACCCAAATTCACAAGCCCTGAGACCATGAAAGCCTAGTTTGTTGCTGGGTTGCTATTAACAATTATGGAATATTGGCGTTCTCTGGTGAATATTCTCACAGCATAATTCAATGTCGTTTAAGTAGCAGCACCTCTGGCATTTGGGCTTGCCTCTTGGGTGTTTGTGCATCCAGACTGGCAGGATGGTCTAAACTTTATCTGCCGCCATCATGACATAATCAACCGTTCATTGTTTCTGGGCACTTCCTCTCTCCTCATTGAGATGGGCGATGCAGAGATTACCATCTTCCATATGAATAATCAGTCAGTAGCCTACCCTCTGTTGTTTGTCTGGATGATCACTGATTTTATAATCAGTTCCAGATGGCTTTAAAACTCTTATATGGTCAAATTGCCCAGTGTTACTACTTTCACACGTTCTGCCCTCAAAATGGGATCCTCAAGTCTGAGGATTCCAACTTGGCCTCAGGTTCATATCCTGACATTGAATCAGTATTGTTATTGGATCCATGCCCTGAAGTCGCCCTAAGGTCAAGTTGGGTTGCTTCAGCTCACCTGCCTGCACATCAATTGAAGTTCAGCCTGAAGAGGATGGGATGAAACACCTTGTTCATCCCAATTGTGACTATAAAGGAACTGGCTCTTCCCCCAAATTGGTTACAATCTCTTCTGTGTCAGAAAAATAATCGCATTTGCCTTTAAACAAAATTACGCCTATTTTCTATTATCAATGAAAATCCGTATTGGGTCTTACTAGGTGTTATTTGAGGCCTTGGTTGACACTGGAGCAGCGGGAAACTTCAAAAGTCTGGAGTTGGCCAAGCAGCTGGATCCTAACTTGCAACTGAGGCCAGTAGTGTTGGTTGCCTCGAAGGCCTCCCAGCCAACCTATATTGTATGGTTCTTAGTACCCTTCTCAGTTCACCAGTTATTTTTATGATCACTTCTTAGCAATGACTTAACTAATGTTTCCAGTAATTTTGGGTTTGGGATGGTGGCGTTGGAAGCATGTGCAAATCCATTTGGAATCTAACACACTGTAATTCTTCGACAGTCAGGTAGAGGGCGAGTTCTCTTTAGTGGATACCCTTACCAAGGCTGAAAATCGTGGATTGATTACTTCCCCCAAATCTCCTGTAGGTTTACTGCCAGGTTTTCCCACTGCATTGATGGGCTATCAGAGCATTTATGATTCTGAAAAGGCTAACCGCCTCCCCCTCATACAGATTTGATCTAAGTTCTTGGAAAATGGTGAAGGTGGTAACCATAGATTGTCCACTGTACCCACATACAGTGGAGGAGAAGGCTGCCCTCAAAGAACGGTTGGACAACATCTCAATAAGGGTTGGTTGTTCAAAGAGAACTTCTCAGTTACAACTCTCATTTTCTTTGCTAAGAAGGCCAATGGTTCCCTTTGTCCCTGAGTGGATTACAGACATCTCAACAATATCAAAGTCTATGATTCTTACCCACTGCCAGTTAAAACAGACAATTGGCCAATTGATTGCAAAGTTGCAGATGTTCTTAAGACTTGATTTGTCAATATCTTTAATCAAACTCAGGTGATGGAAGGTCAGGAATAGCTTATCGCTATCTGGATGAGACAGGGTATATTATAATTTTGAGTGATGCCTTTTGAGCTAAAAAATGCACCAGTAAAATTCCAGAGTGTGATTGATAGCATGCTAGGGGATATCAGATAGTCCTGCGCGGTCACATATATTGACGAAATCTTGGTACATTATATCTCCCCCAAACAACATGTAAAGGACCTGGAGACGATGATGATTGTCCTGCATAACATTGACTTGTTTGTTAAGCCGTCAAGATGTAGATTCTATTGGAAAGAAGTCACCTTCTTGGGAGATCTTTACTTGAAAGATGTGTATGCTATCCCATCCAGCAAACTGGACGCCATCCATGAGTGGCCAACTACAAAGACCCAGAAAAAGATTAAGAAGCTTCTTGGGCACCATCATCCAATTAAATTTTTTTCTCTTTCACTCTTGCAGTAGGCCACGCCACTGCATCTGCTCGCGGGCAAGAATGTACCTTTTTGCTGGATGCCCAAGTGCCAACAAGCATTGATTCGTTTATGAAGGTGTTCTTGTCACCCCCATTATTAAGCAATAAGATCCTTCCAAACCTTATATTTTAGCATTCAAAGCATATTCTGCCGTAGTAGGGGCTGTCTTGCTCCAGGAGCATGGTTGGTTAAAACATCCAATAGCTTAATTTTACTGCAAATTTCTTTCACCGAGTAATCCTGGGCCATCTACAACAAGGAGTTAACAGCTGTGACATGGGCTTTGACCCACTGACAATACTCTTACAGGGTGCTCAACATGTGGTTACTGTGCGTACTGACCACCAAGCTTTATACTTCAGCAAGCCGCAGAAGTTGGCACACTGGTAGGCCCAAAACTACTGGGATTTGTGTAGCTTCAACTTCAAATATGAGTTTGTGAAAGGCGCATTAAACATAATCCCTGATTTCATCAGCTGCAATACCACCCTTTTCCCAGCCAACTCAGATGAGGAAGATCTCATCATAGTCATTCCCCTATATCAAATCTTAGCCATCATACCACCCATGTTTTTGGTAGCTGACTTAGCTCCAGATGCGCCTTTGATTTTTTGGGTCTTAACAGTGCAAACAGCATGTGCATAAGGGGTGGATCTTTTATGGAGAGCATGCACCTCCCACCTTCAAAAGATTCCTTGTACTCTCTGGATGAGGGGCTCAACCAGTTTTGGTCACAAGTGTGGGTCCCTTTTCTCCTTTGAGATGAAGTTACTTAAGCTCATCACGATCCCCTACAGTCAGTCACCTGGGGAACAAGAAGTGCATTGATTTGGTTAAATGTACATATAATGGTCGGGCTTGTTGAAGGTTTTTCCAGCCTGGTTTATGGACTGCATGACTTGCGCACTTGGTAAATCAAAACAGTCAGGTACAAATGGACTCCTGCGCCACTTGCAGCAGGCAGAGGGTTAGTGGACATTGGTGTTCATATATTTTATTTTTGAGCTACCCAGCTAAGGGTTTTACAGCGGTTATGGTAGTTGTAGACCATTTTACAAAATTCTTCTTGTTTATCATCTGCTTCTCCACAATTACTTATAAAGATTGCCCAACTATTCATGCACCATTATTTTTGGTGTTTGGTCTCCCACAGGAAAATTCAGTGACTGCGGGCCCTAATTTACCGCATAGTTTTAAAATGAGATCTTAGCAATTCTTGAAAATTACGTCCTGCCGCTCCACCTTGTATCATCCACAATTGGATGGTCAAACCAAATGAGTCAATCAGTTCTTGGAGCAGTACCTGCGGTGTTACATTTCAGCTTCTCAGGATACCTGGGCTATAAACCTTCCCCTCACTCAGTTTACATATAATAACAGTACACATGCAACCATGGGCTTTTTCCTATATGAAGCTACCTTGGGGTATAACACTTTGTTTTTGGTGGGTACATGCCTTTGCCCGGAGGTACCAGCTGCAGCTGGCCATGCCAACACATTTGCAACCACTCAGTTATTGTTTCATGAGCACTTGACTAAGGAAATAAGTTATCATAAGCAGTTCATAGTTAAAAATGGCTCCCAGCATATGAAGTAGGTATGTTCATATTATGCTTAACACATGCCACTTGCGCATGCAGGTGCCCCTCACAAAAATTTGCGCCTAAGCGCTCAGGTCCTCACCTGGTGAAAGAGGACTTGGGAAATTGCACTTTCCGCTTGAAATTTGCCAGCCCACTGGAAGTAACATCCTGTATTCCATGTCTCTCAGCTGTCCTCATTCAAGGGGGAAGTTTGAGTGGACCCAGAGCCTATAGTGATCAAGGGTGCGGAGGAAGCTGAAGTTGAGGGCATCCTGGCTTCCCTTCACTTGCGCCACTCCATTCAATATTTAGTCACATAGAAAGGCTATTCAGCCTATGAAAATAGCTGGGTCAGCGCTAGAGACTGGGCCAATTGTTTAGAGCTGGTCAAGGCTTTCCACGCTTCCCACCCCAATGCTCCTCGCCCTCCCCAAAAATTGCTATGCTAATGCGATCAATTTACTCAAGGCTCACAAGAATGTGGCACTCGCTTAATTTCCTGGTGGTGGCGCCCACTTTGCCAAAAGGGAAGGGTAATGTAAGTCTAATGGAGAGCCACCTCCATTTGTTTTGGAGATGTTTTCTTTCTCACCAAGAAGGGGCCAAGAAGGCCAGCAGCCCCACTCATCACCCAGGGCGACCTTGCTCATGTAGTTGACAAGCGGTGGGTCACCTCTTACCATTTAGGGACCTCGCCACCCAATCCAGTATAAACTTCAAATAAATTGATACTATTCTTAAGGAAATTTGTGTCAAGCTATTGGATAGTTGGAATTCTCATGGGACAAAAGGTTCAATTGGAGACAATGGCCATAAGACTTCTGAATCAAGGCCAGATAGCCCCAAACAGTAAGCAACAGAGCCCTATGGGTGTGTATTTTCAGCAAATAAAGCGTTTAGTGTCAAATCTTTGGCAAAGCTTGCTGATGGCATCAGGTCATTAGAAAATGTTGCTACTAGTTCAAAAACCCCTAATGGAAGCACTGAAATCCATGTCTGACATTCCTAACTTGGCCAAATGGACGCTGGAGTGATGAGGTGTGGGTGGGTTAGTTGTCCTGAACCCGTTCAGAACTTCACAGGACTGCCTCTACGTGGAGTGGCCTTAGGAGATTCCTGCTGTCCATTGATTGAGAAGCTGTCACTCCAGTCATTGAAACCAAAGAAAATAGCAAGTGGGCATCCATGGATAAACTGACAGCAACTCGGCCCACTGCCAATACTTTTGAATTCAATTCTAATCAAATTCGTTTTTACCCTCTTTATAAAAGTTCACCATGTTAGGCCAAATCTTGAGGGCCCAGATTTCGCTCTTTTCTTAAGTTATTCACTCAAATTGATCATATATTAAGCAGTTGTAACACACCAAGAAAAATGATGGCTAATTTTCTATTTTTAAAAGTAAGAAAGTTATTGCACCCTTAAATTTAATTTTTCCCTATGACGAAATTCAAAACTCCAATTTTGATCTCACTTCTCCCAGCACCCAAACCCATGAGTCCTGGGGCTGTGACATCCTGGTTCATTGCAAGGTTGTTATTAACAATTATGGCCTATTAGCGCTCTCTGGTGAATTCTCTCACATCAAGATTTAACGTCTTTCAAGCAGCAGCGCCTTTGGGATTATGGCTTGACTTTGGGAGTTCATGCATCCAGACTGGCAGGCTGGTCTAAACTTTATCTGTTGCCATCATAATAATCTAGGCCTTCACGGTCATGTTAGTGACCTTGTTGCCTTCTGCAGTTACCTGGGCCTACCATGTTAAAATTTCCTAGAACTTTTCCCATCACCAAGGCAATCCACCACAGAGGATCTCAGCATTTTATGATCAAGAATATCCTCTCTTCAGGCAAAGATTTTCACTCTTTCCAATTTTTCTATTCAAAATTATCCCATGGGGAAATTCAAACCACCCAATCTGATCCCACACTTTCCCACGCCCAGGCCCGTGGGTCCTGATGCTGCGATAGCCTAGCCTTTTGCTGGGTTTCTTTTCACGTTTGTAGCCAATTGGAGTGTTGTTTACTCTTTTTCCAGTACATCTAATCGTCAATTGAGCAGCAGTGCCACTGGCAATCTGACTCAGCTTTTGGGTATTTTTACATCCTGACAGACAGTCCAGTCTAAACTTTATCTTCCACTTTCCTGACATAATTGATCATCTATTATTTCCAGCCACTTACACCTCCTCGTTGAGATTGCGTAGCAGTGGTCACAATCTACTGGATGAATGTGCAGTCAATAGCCTGCTTTATGTTGTTTTCTGGTCAGTCGCCAATTTTGTGCGCAGCTCCCCGATGGCATTGATAGAATTTATCCATAGCTAAACTACCCTGTTGACCTCCACTATCCACTTGTCTCACCCTCAAGGAGTGGGTTGGTGGTTCCATCCCATGAGTTTGCAAATCATGTCCTTGACGTTTCTTGCCGAGGTGCAAATGTGGTCCAAAATCGCCTTGAGAAGTGCTACTTTTCAAGGAATTCTCAGGAGAGTTTGGCCCTAATGGATGCAGTTAAAGGTGATGCCCGCCAGTAGGTGTAGGGTCTTTTGCACTCTGCCATTTGGGCAGGTGACCCCACCTCACTTACTACACCAGTTTCAGCAGTTTTGAATTTTCCTGCACCATGTTCTAAAGTACCTGTTCATTTTCTCTATATGATCACTGAAATTACTAAACTTTGCTTCCTTTGTTGCAGTCTTCTGTTAGTAAGCCCCAGTGCTTGACCTTCTCATGGATATTATCTAAGCATTTTTCTGAACTATGTTGTATTTGGTTTCCACAAAACACTCTATTTGGTCTTCCCCTATGGAGATAGTGGAACAGATCTGAATGGCAGTGACTTCAATTAATTTGAACCTCCACCGCAATCCATATGCTAAAAGTGGTAAAATTATAATTAGATTTGTTGTTTTTCCTTGGTTTCTGATCCCAATGTTGATTAAGTAACTATCTTGATCCCTGGGGCAAACGCTGCCCTTGCCAAAGATCTGGTTATCCTCAGCTTATCTACCCCTCAGTTGACGGAAGATCAGCTAGGGGAGTATGTGATCCAACCCCTTTTCCATACCAATCTTGTTCTTTTAAAACTGTTCTTCCCCCAATTTAGGCTCACTTTCTACTTTGTAATCAGAATCAAGTGCAACTGCCAATAAACAAAATTTCACCTACTTTTTATTATCAATAAAAATTATAATTGGGGCACATCAGGTGTCCTTCGAGGCCTTGGTTGACATAGGAGCAGGGGGAAATTTCATAAAGTCTGGAGTTGGCATAGTAATGCAAATTATACTTGGATCTAGGGCCAGTGGTGTTGGCCACATTGTCGGCGTCCCAGCCATCTTTTAAAGTATGACATCCAGTGCTTTCTCAGTTCACCAGTTTAGTTTCTGAGAGAACTTTTCCTGCAATGCCCAACCTCATGTTCCTTTATATATTGAGTGTGGTTTGGTAGAATCATCAGCTTTTGAAACTCTACCAGTATTAAAGCATGCTGTCATTTGCTAATGCCAAGGTGGAGGGCGAGTTTCCGTTGCTTGGCACCCATGAAAAAGCTTGATGCTGAGGGGCTATTACAACCCTTGTTTCTCCCATGGGTCTTCCTCCAGATTTTCCTTTGCATTGATGGCCTACCAAATCATTTTTGATTCTGAAAAGGGTAGCCACCTTCCCTCACAGAATAAATTTGATTTGATTTTCTAGACAATGGTAGAGGTGGTGAATAATAACTGACCACTGTACCCGCATATGGCAGAAGAGGATGCTGCCCTCAATGCATGTTAGATGACATGCCCAAGAAGGGCTGGACATTCAAGGAGACATCCCAGGTTGCCTAATCCATTTTCTTTGGCAAAATGAAAGATGGCTCACTTCACCCCTGCGTAGATGATGGCCTTCTAAACAATATAACAGTTCACGTCCCCTACCGCTTCCATTAGAACAGACAATTGGCCAAGAAATTATAAAGTTGCAAGTATTATTGAAACTCCGTCTGGTAAACGCCTTTAATCAAATTTGGATAGTAGAAAGTCAGGAATGACTTAACACTATTCAGACTAGGCAAGCCATATTCAATTTTGAGTAATGCCTTTCAGGATGAAGAACACACCTTTAACATCCCAAAGGATGATTGATGTGTGCTAGGTAACCTCTAGTTCTCCTGCTCAGTTTCATATATTGATGACATCCTGGTACACTCCACATCTCCTGAATAGCATGAAAAAGATTTGGAGGCTGTGGGAATTTATATGACCACATTATCCAGCTTGCAAATTATTTAAGCTTCAATTAATTTATGATAATTGGTTCATTTATTCAGTTTAGCTTATTGATTAAGCTTTGAGACGTCGATTAATTATTCCATCTCATTGGCAATAATCACCAATTAAATGGTTAATTGTAATGCTCATAGGATCATATCTGATGATAATTAAAGTTACAATTTCATCAGGGATTGTTGCTGACAATTTGAAGATGAGTAAATAACTCAAAATGGGTAATTGTTTGTGGGGAATCGTCAGGTTTGTTAGCTGATATGTGGATAGCGATTTAATTACACTATTTCCCACAAATATTAGCTGGAGTATTTCCCGCAAATATCCCTTTTCCGTCAGCAAGGTATGCTGAGATATTTTTTTTGGCTAGGTGTGCTGAGAACCTCGTGGATATTTCTTTTCTGTCGTCTAGGTGTGCCAAGAACCTTGTGGTTACCACGAGTACCCCATATTACCCCACATTACCCCACATTACATGTTCTACCTCATTTTTACCCTATAAATATTCCCTCTCTCTACTAATAAAAACACCTTAGTACTGCGAATACTTTATTGCTCCCAATTGTGGATTGTATACTTCAAAGTGAAGTTGTAAAGAAGTCTTCCATCTAAGTGTCAACGCCAGGGTGAGGCCAAAGTCATTTAAATCCTTATATATTGCCAGAGTGAGGCCAAAGTCACTTCAACCATTTTATATTTCCAGAGTAGGGCTGAATCTACTCAATTATCTGAACTTGACAAGGCTAATTGTCCTCATACAATTAGCAAAATTGTGTTTATTCCCAGAACAATAGTTAAGCGAACTTGTGCACCAGTAGAAACCCCACAATTTTACTGAGGCAATGGTGTCTGTCCTGCATATGGCTGGTTTGTTCATCAAACCATCAACATTCAAATTTTATTAGGAGGAAGTTAACTTTTTACATAACCTTGTTATTATAATTTTGGTGGTATCTCAAAAATATGATGAAGGGTTTTTCTCAGGGTTCATCCCACTGAGCAATAGGACCAACAATATATGATCGTTGTCCTCAGAACAAGGTTATAAACTTAATAAAAATAGAGTAATTGCTCTGATAACACTTTTTATTTAACTTAATAAAATACAGCGGATCCTCACAGTTCCTCTACAATCTAAACTATCAATGACCCCCTTCTCAATTGTTTCATCGCGCCTATATCTCAGCAACTTTGGATAATACTGCTTCCTTGGCTTAGGAATAAATCTGCTGTATCACATTGGTTCTGGCAATTCTTCATTCATTAATTTCACAATCGCCTGATTTGAGGCGATTTTCTAATTATGTATCTTACATAAATAACTCCTAATTGCCTCATATGGAAGCGATCTGATAACTATCTGCACCAACCCAATATTACCTCAACTTGAGGCACTTAATAATCATAACACATATCAAACTTGGCGGACTCTATCCATTCTGCCATAACGACTTATGATTTATCATCCAGTCATATCAGAATCGTGACATTACCCCCCTTGACTTGATGATAAGGCTCCTATGCTTATACTCCTAGAGGAACTTGGTGTGCACTCAGTTAATGATCCAACCACTAGCAGGGCTCTTGATAGTATAAGAATCTACACCAGTCTTCTCAATTATTTTAAATGGCTCAATCCAGATGCTGGCCAGTTTATGCTTCAACCCAAACCTATGTTGATCATGGAATAGAACCAGGCCACCCTCTTTGAACTGAGCTATCCTGCTATGACATACCTGTTTGGCAGCCTGATTCTTTATCTTCTTGGCCAAACTAAATGAGTATGCTACAGTTTGCAGCTTAATCAACATATTCATTAAATTGGCCAAGTAGAGTTGAGGATCCATTCTGCTGGTATCTTCCAGATAGTCATAGAGCAATGCAGGGAGAGCTGGGTGCCGCCCATATAACAACTGGAAGTGACTCTTCCCCATTGCCGAGTGATAACTGATGTTGTATGCAAAGACAGCAGTGGAAAGGAGGGAACTCCAATCAGAGGGTCTATCTTTTACCAGCTTCTGGAGTATATTCAACAGTGTTCCATTGACCTGTTCAACCATACCATTAGATTCTGAGTGATAAGGGGTGGATAAATCCCCGCAGATGTCCATAAGTTCATTGAGCTTAATAAAATATGGATGTTAAGTTGGTCCCATTATCAGTAAGGATGAATTGAGGACACCCATGTCACTTATCATATATTCCATCAAGCTTAGCCACAAATTGTCCCCAAATCGCGTATTGCCCACGCCTCAATCCATTTGGTCAAGTGATCAATCGCTGACAGAATATACTTGGACTGGTTTGCTCCAGTTGGCAGAGGTTACACCACATCAATAGAAACCGTATGCCAAGAAAAGTGAGGTTTCACCAATTGATATGAAGTCTTATGGCGGAATGGCTTCTCCACTTGGCACTGGTGGCAACAGGAATCATTTTGAGCGCGTCATATTGCATTCTTTCCGAGTAGTACTGTGGTTGAAATATTTCCAGGGTCTTGCATACTCCACCATTTCCAACTACTAAGTATTCGCTCATAATGATACTTGAGCATGCAGAAGGTCTTGGGATATTCATGGTAGTATTCTCTATCCGCTTGTATAATTCCCCATTCCTTAGAAATGTATCAGCCCTTAAACCATATAACACATTGGTAACTTGCGGCGGCTCATCGCCATACTTTATGCTGAGCATTTTATCAAACATTATATCACTCAGATCCACCGTAACAGCAATGGTTGGCAATCTAGATAAAAAGTCAGAATTTTAGTGTTTTGCTCCAGGTCTATGAAGGATTTCAAAGTTGTAAGCCTGAAGCTTAAGAGCCCATCGGGCTAACAGACCCTCAGGCTCTCTGAGGTCCTGCAACCATCACAATGTCGCATAATCCGTTACAACTTTAAACTTTACCCCATATAAATATACCCTGAGTTGCTTGTAAGCATAAGACACTGCTAAGCACTCCTACTCAGTCAAAAATAATTGCGTTCATGGCTGTTCAAGATCCTGCTACAGTATGCTACATGGTGCTCCTCCCCCTCATCATCTTTTTGAGATAGGACTGTTCCTACAGCGAAAAATGACGCATCTGTTTGAACAATGTAACTTTTTGTCAAAATTCAGGTAACGCAACACTAGTGCATTGATTAGCGCCATTTGAAGTGTATTGAAAGAATGTTAACAAAGTTACATCCATCCAACGTGGCATCCTTTTTTAACAATTCAAAAAGTGGTACTCCAATACAACTAAAGTTGGGTATGAAGCGGCAATAGTAGCTGACCATCCCTAAAAATGCCTGAATGTCCCGCTTACTGTTAGGAGTAGCCATTTTACAAATAGCCTCCGCCTCAGCTGGTTGAGCTTTCAGCTCTGTTGCATCTACCACACAGCCGAGGTACTCCAGATGATCCTTGAAAAAGTGACTTTTCCGAGTTTTGATCTTGATGTTGGCCCCAGCCAGCCAGCGGAATAACTACTCCAAATGATTAAGGTGCTCAGAAAATGTACAGGAGAAAACATTGATATCATCGAGGTATATGAGGACACATGATATCTTCAGGTCACTAAGGATAGTGTCCATCTCCAGTTAAAACATAGCCGGGACGTTGCACAGCCCTTGTAGCATATGGGTCATTTGGAAAAAGCCCTTAGGACGTGATAATGGCGCATTTCTCCTGTTCTGCCGTGGGCAACTTGATCTGCCAATAACCAGAGATCAAATCCATCACAGAGAAGTAACGTGCTCCCCCTAACTGATCCAAAGCATCATCAATTCGTGGCAAGGGATATGAGTCCTTCTTGGTGATACTATTGAGCTTCTGGTAATCTATTATATGCAGTTGGTGCCATCCTTCTTTTTTACAAGCAGAATAGGTGAAGCCCACAGACTCTTTTAAATTGTTTAAAATTCCTTGTTCAAGAAGCTTTCAATCTCCTCAGTTACTACTTCCTTGGCTGCCCTAGACTGGCAGATCATCTGAGATCTGATGAAAGATGATCCCCAGTGTCTACGCGATGGACTACTCCCTGCGTAAACCCTAAATCATAATTGGTGACAGAAAAGATCTACTTGTATTTTTGAACTAAGGCTTCCGCCTGATCTTACTAGCCTACTGTTAACCCCATAAAATTTTCAAAGCGGAATAACTGGCATTAGCTGAGCTTTGGTATAATGGGAAGATCAGGTTCTCCAGCGATTCAAACTCATGAGCCTGGAGGACCTCATATACTGGGATCAAATGTAAATACGCCACTATCTGGTGTTTCCAGATTCGCATTAGTACATGCTAAAGATTCACAGCCAAGGAAGATCTCTACATGTCCTGTTAGTATAATGCCTGGGGCCATGTGGGGCTCAAGTCGTGATTGCTGATATGGCCCAAAGATCTCCCCATAAATCCCAGAAGGCACTTCAACCTCTAAATCAGTGTTTATATACTTGGTGGCTGGAAGGGATGTATATAGGGCTGGAAGCTCTAAGTGGTAGCCCTTGATATCTAAATATTTAATGGGGAAGTGCCCAGGTCTTGCTCTTTAATCGATTAAATGAACTGTAATCACCCCATCACCATATGCAAGGTTAATATGACCATGTGCACAAGAAACTTTGTAATCCACTGGAGTGAAGTAGATTGGGATCCGCTGTCCCAGAATTTCGAAGGTCTCCGCCGTCATATCAACAACAGCCCTAAAGTATCGCATAAAAGTGGTCCTAATTAACAGGTCATAGTTATTGTTTGGTAGCACTATATCTGGGGCTACAATGACAATTGACCCAAACTGCAAGGGTAGCGTGCTGTATGTTCCATCAGAGACCGTGCTTTCCGTGCCTGAAGTCCCATACACCATATAATGTTACCCGTCAGGTTTAAGTGCCAACTTCGCCACCAACTTGATAGACACTATGTTAACTGGAGCTCCTGTGTCAATTATAGCACGGACTTGGGTTTTTGCTATGACAATGGCACAGTATGTACACTCAGAGCAGGATGAATTCTGTTTGTTTATAACGTGGACATTTAATGGGGTGTCTTTTTCTCAAAAAGCCCATAATACCTACCCTGACTTATTGTATTATTTAACAATAGCATCCACAGGGAGGGCTGCGTTTACCATGTTAAGAAAGGAGCACCAGCGGACAGATCCAATTTATCTGCAGAACTTTGTTAAAAATTTTGACCGGCGTAAGGCTTCAGTTGCTCCTTGGGTCCAGCTTTTGCGGTTCCATGATTTGCGCTCATGTAAGTACATTCACCCCTCCAACCAACTGATAATATAGGAATAAGTCGTTGTACTGGGGTGCTGCTGCTTCATATATTTCAGTAGATAAAGGTGGGACGTTTGAAGTTGGGATAGCGGAGCTAGAGAGTCCTGTCTCTACTCCGCTCTGACTTTTCCATGATTGCATTGATCCAGATGTTCTTAATGGACCTGTAGCTTGAAGCAACCTCATGCCAGGTGCCCAGAGTGAACACATTTAAAACAGTTTACCTGGTGGGCTAATTAGGGTAAGCTGGGGCCTCCGCGTGTTGTAACTGGGGAAAGCCTGTGAAAACATAGGTGAGTAGCTAACACCAGAATCCAGAGAGGCACGTTAGCGGGTCCTGTAGTGGCCTGAAAGAAGTGCGGGGTGGTAGTGATGACTGTGCTGACCTGTTCTTGTGGGTGTCTACCACCACCTGAGGGGAGAATATGGACAGGAAGGGGGTGGGGTATAAGTATGGCAGGGCACCTGTCAAAAGACTCCCCATGAGCTGAGGTTGCGCAGGCGTGGACCCCAGGACAAGGGAGGGGCAATCCTGGTTGGCTGCGCCTTGGTGCACCTGCCTACAATAAATGCCACAGTTTGCTGAGTTAGCTTGAAGCTCAGCTAGCTACCAGTTTGGTCAGTATGAGCTGACTGGTAGCAAAATGGATCATGCAAGAAAATTAAGGCTGATCTGAAAGGACTCCAAGGCTTCCTGGACAAAAAGGGGCCGGAGAGAATCATCTCCATTAAAAAAGCAGGTAACAAAGGGTAGAGCTTCAGCTCTCCTCCCCTCAGGGGCCTTAAACCTGGGGGTTATCAGGTCTTGTCCCCCGCAAGGGGGATGAGAGGCATATCACCTGTCCTGGCTGGTGGAGACGAGCTTCACAGTACTTAAACAGGGCGGAAATATGTCAGTTTAGGGGGTAGCGTGTGCTACTCCCAATTGCGGTTGGGACCACATTTTAAGTGGTGTTTAGATTCACGTAGCCCTAGTGTGGTGGGGGAAATACCCAGGCTTCATACCGCAATAGTTGCCCACACTAGGAGCCCCTTGGGGCTTTTAAAACTCAAAAAAATAAAAAACAATTTACCACATAGGGCCTGCGTCTTTGAATATTTTAAGTTTGTACCTGCGGAAAGTTGTACTGAAAGTGCTCAGTGCAAACAGGACCAGGTAATAGTTTGCCCGTAGTTAATAAGCATGTATAGGGTGGACGTTTAACTGCTGGGGGTAACTTGGCAGAATCTGAACTGGGCAAGCAAATTTACCCGAATAAGTGGGCCAGCGATGGTAGCAGATGGGTTCTATTCTGTATTGAGTGGAGGAAAGTTGGCGGATATACAGTTCAAGAACTGAACAACTTTAAGCAAGGGTGTTTTTTCATCTAACATCAGAGTCATGACATTGTAAAGCTCACGGTATGGCTTCACAGCGGAGGTCATCACAATGCACACGTTAGATTCAAATAAAGTCCCTGCCTCAATTAATATGGGGCTTCTACCATTAATTGATCAGCAAACGTGGTGAGAATCTCATTATGCTGAAACCTGATGGTCAGGAATTTGGCCTTCTGCTGTGACATCTTTGTGGTACCACCAAACAACTGCAACACAGTACCCTTTACTATTTGGTATGAAATGTAACTGTTTGGAAGATAACATGTGACTTGGTCGACAATTCCAACATTTAAGGTTGATATTAACAGTTTTGCATTATGTTGATATGAAACTCTTTCCATTACAAACTCAAATCACTTAAAGAACCCATAAATATTCCCATCGCAACCAAATGGAGGCAGCTTATCACTGCAAACCTCCTGAAAAAAAGCTTATTTTGCCTTTTGAGCACAGCTTCTAAGGCAAGTTTGAGTTCTGCATATTTGACTGGTGAAAGATGTCATGAAGATCCCTTGTCTATGAAAACCTGATACGCCAAGGCCAGCGACTGAAGATTTTTGTTGTGTAATTGATCAATGGCCCCCTGTAGTGAGCACCACTGTTATGATTTTGGCAGTATCTTGGGGGATATGCTGAAGAGGTTTTGCACAGGGTTCAGCCAACTGAGCAACAGGACTGAGAATATGATGATCATTGTCCTCAGAAGTCGGTAATAGACTTAGTAAAAATAGAGCAATTGCTCTGATAACACTTTTTTATTTCTTAATAAAATACAGTGGATCCTTGATGTTCTGCTTCACTCTAAACTATCAATGGCCCCCGTTGTCAATTGTCTCATCTCGCCTATATCTCAGCGACTTCAGACAATACCACTTCCTTGGATTATTGAATCAATTTGCTGTATCTCATTGGTTCTGGCAATTCTTTATCTATTAATTTAATGGTCACCTAATTCAAGGCGAATTTTAACTATTCATTGCACATCAATAACTCCTAATTACCTCATATGTAAGCAATTCAATAACCATCCGTACTAACCTAATATAACCTCATATTGAGGCGCTTGTATACTCATAACTCATATCAAACTTAGCAGATTCTATCCATTCCGCGATAATGACTTAGGGCTTATAGTCCAGTCAAATCATAATCTTGACACTTGTCTCAAAGGATGGTTATATTATTCCACCAATAAACTGGATGCCATCTGAGAGTGGGCTAATCCAACAACTCAGAAGCAGCTTAGAAGCTTTTTTGGATACCATAATTTTTCTGAAAAATTCTCTCCTGCAATCTTGAGGTTGGCTGAACCACTGCATCCGCTCACAGGCAAAAAGATTCCCTTCCGCTGGATGCCCAAGTGTCAGCATACATTTGATTCAATCGAGGAGGTGTTTTTTCACCTCCCATCCTTAAACACTTGGACCCCTTGACCTAAATTGTCACATGTGATGATCTTCCGTCACGGTGGGGCTATCCTGCTCCAAGAGCACAATGGGCTGTAACATTTAGCTGTATACTTTACACAAGTTTCACTCATAGAGCAATTCTGGACCATCTATGACAAGGAGTTGGCAGCCATGGCGTGGGTTTTGACCCACTGGCGGTATCTCTTACAGTGTGATCAATATGAATTAACTGTGTGAATTGACCACCTTGATCTTTATATATCCTCAAGCTGCAGAAGTTGGCGCAATGACAGGCTGGAACCATCCAATACTTGTGCAGCTTTAATTTCAATATGTGTTTGTGAAGGGAGCATTGAATTACTTACCAACTTTTTGAGTCATAATCTCACACTTTGCCCTGCTGACTCAGTTGAGGCAGATCATGTCACGGTTATCCCGCTAACACAGATCGTGGCCATTATGCTTCCCATGGTTTCAGTGGCAGATTTAGGTCTGGACACATCCTTGGTCTTATGGGTCTTAGCGGCACAGATGTCATATGTGGAAGAGGTGGAACTTTTGGAGTGGTTGTCATTTACCAAACCCAAACATTACACTATTATCTGGCTTAGAGCTTATCCAGTATAAATTGCTTTTGTGGGTACCTCCCTTCCTCTGAAACGAATTTGTCTGAGCCCATCATGATCCCTCTGCAATTGGTCACCCGTGGAACAAGAACTGCATGGATTTAGTAGGGCACCTTCAACTGACCAAGCCTGTCAAAGGATACTCTGAAATAGATTGATAACTGCATAACTTGTGCATGAGCCAAAAAAACCAACCTGGAAAGAATGGCCTTCCTTACTCTTTGCAGCAGGCAGAGGGGCTGTGGACTTTGGTGTCCAAGGACTTTATTGTCAAGCTACTCAGCTCCAATGGGTACACAGCAGTCATGGTGTTCGTAGACTGCTTTAATAAATTTGCCTTCTTTATCCTAAGCTCCTCCACCATCACCTCTGAGGAGACCACCTACCTGTTTGTGCGACACATCTATCTATGTTTGGATTTCACAGGAAATCATTAGTGACTGCAGCAACCAATTTACAGAATGGTTTTGGAACAAACTCTTGGAAATTTTTAAAATACCCGCTGTCACACCAACGCGTACCATCCACAGTCAGATGATCAAACTGAACGTTTCAATAAGATTTTGAAACAGTACCTGCAGTGCTACAATGCAGCCACTCAGGATAACTTGTTGGAAGACCTTCCACTCACCCAGTTTGCATATAATAACAGGACACATGCATCCACAGGCTTCTACCCATATGAGGCTACCCTGAGGTATAGCTCATCGTTTTCAGTTGACCCATGCCTTCTTCTGGAGGTCCTGGCCGCAGCTTACAATTTTCAGCACATTTGTACCATCCAGTCCTTGATTCAGAAGCATCTTACTAAGGCCATTAGTGACTATAAAAGGTTTGCATATTGGAAGTGCATCACGGCAATAATGATAACAGTATGTTCACATGTCATGTTGGACAAATTGCACTTAGGCACTAAGGTGTCCTTGAACAAGTTTGAGAGCAAATGCTCAGGCCCTCATTTGAATGAAGAGGACCTGGGGAATGATGACTTCCTATTGAAGTTGCTAGACCACTGGAAGCAACATCTTATCTTTCATGTCTCACAGTTGTCCCCATTCAAGGCGGCAATCCAATTAGAACCCAAGCCCATTTTGATTTAGGGAATGGAGGAAGCTAAAGTTGATATCAATTTGGTTTATCAATGCTCACACAGTTTTTTTCAATAATGTTTCTTGGAAAGGCTATCCGGCCTACAAATAACTGAATTTCGTTTAAGATTGTGCTAACTTCTTAGAGATTGTAAAGGCTCTACACGCTACTCATCCTGATGCTCCTCGCCCACCCTGAAGATTACAATGCTGAGGGCAATCAATTTACCCAAGGCCCATAAAAATTTGACCCTAGCCCAATTTTCCAGTAGTGACGCTCCTCCTTTAGGAAAAGCAAAGAATAATGTAAGTCTAGGGGAGCATCCCCTACACTTGGACCAGGTGGCGTTCCCTTTCCCATCCAAAAAAGGTCCAAAAAGGCCAGCCGCTCCCTCATCTCCCAGGGTGACCTCGCCCATGTGGTGGACTAGCGGTAGGTCATGGCTTACCTTTTAAGAATTCCACCATGCATCCCTGTAATAAAATTGTGAAATTGGTACTTCAAATTGAAGAATATTGCATCAAGGTTTTGGCAAATTGGCCACAGCATGGGGTGAAGTGGACAAGTGTAGCCAACATTGTTGAGCCTTCAGCAACATTGGCTGACAGCATCAAACCATCAGCAGCAATGCCCAATGGCCTTATACCTTCAGTGAATAAAGCCAACAGTATTGAACCTTTGGCAAAAATAGCTGATGAAATCAGGTCTTCAGAAAAAATAGCTGTTACCATTGAACCCTCCCCGTTGCCGTCAAAACTATTCTGTCAAACTAAAAATGGCAAACAGACTCCAGACTCATCAGGTGAAGGCGGGTTGGCAACCCAAACCTGTTCCCAACCTCTTGTGACTGTCACTACATGGGGTGGCCCCGGGAGGTTCCCATTACCCTTAGGTGAGATGCCACTGATCAAATCAGCATAATCAAAGCAAAGTCACAATTAAGGCTTCTGTGGACAAACTGATGACAACTTGGCCTTCTGCTGTTAATATTTGAGTCAGTTCTAATTGTGCAGTTCCCCTCACTCAAAGTTCCTCTGAGTTAGACTGAAACTCAAGTGCCACAATCCCATTTTTTTCATAAGCTATTTTACAATCAACTGAACATTTATATATTAATAGCACACTGGGAAAATTGAAGGTTAATTTCCTTTGCTAAATATCTAATAAAGATTTTTTGAATTTGAACCTAACTTTTTTACTTGAATTGTTATTTTCTAGATTCCCGTGACACCCCTAATGTGGATTTATGAGCGCACAACAACTGAGAATTCACGGTCATGTTGGTGACCTTGTTTCCTTCTTCAGTATACTGGGACTACACTGTTAATAATTTCCTGGAACTTTTTCCGCTTGCTGAGGCAACCTGCCACCAGGATCATGGAATTTTATGGGTGAGACTATACATGCTCTAGGCAGAATCTGCATTCTTGCCAATGTCTCCATTCCAAATTCTCTCATGGGGAAATCTGAACCACCCAGTCTGATCCCACAATTTCCCACGCTCAGGCCTGTAGGTCCTGAGGCTGCGAGATCTTGGCTTTTCTCCAGTTGCTTCTCATGTTTACAGCCCATCAGCGCTTGTTGTTTACTTATATCCAAGATCGGCCAAACGTCATTCAAGAAGTATTGCCACTGGCATTCTGGCTCGCCTTTTGGGTGTTTTTACATCCTGACTAGCAGTCCAATCTAAGCTTTAAAGCCGCTTTCCTGAAAGGTGGCAGTCAAGATAACCCATCAGCAATTTGATGCTGGACGCTAGGTTGATTCAGAATATCAAATATGTAGGCTTATGATAAAAGCCATCTAGTCAGCCGCCCTTACAGCTCTCAGATTCTGTAACCAGTAAATAGAGGCATGGTTAGTTACTATGGTAAGATATGCTTCATGTCTATACACTATATTATTTTCATACGTAGAGGAACGCCAGTTACTACTTATCAGTTACCATGTAGTTTCATTCATGAACTTCTAACGTCTGACTGCAATAAACAACTGGGTGTTCAATTCCATCAGAATTGACATTATTTATCACCACCCCACCAACAGTGAAAGAAGCGTCTGTTTGAATAATAAATGTGTTTTTAAAATTAAGGTACATCAACAGTGGAGCATGGGTAAGGTAAAAGTAGTTTATCAAAGGGCCATCCTAAGATTACAGTCCACTCAATAGTTAGTTTATTTTCACGAGGGTAAAATAGCAGTTCTCCTATATTGCTGAATTTTTTACAAACCGGCGGTAATAGATGATCATTCCAAGTAACACTTGGATGTCACGCTTTCATATCAGTCTCTCCATGTGCATGATATCCTCAACCTCTGCCATCTGGGGCCACAAGCCACGTTAATCAATGACAAACCCCAGATATTCCAACTGCTCACAGAAAAAGTTACACTTATATGGTTTGATTTTCAGATCAACCTTGGCAAGATATAAGAAGTCTTATTTCAAGAGTTGTAGGTGTTTATTAAATGTTCTAGAAAAATTTCAATATCATATAATTAAATGAGTATGTAGGAAACTTTTAAATCATTAATGATGATATACATAGACCAGTTAAAGGTTGTGGGACATTGCACAGTCCTTGCGACATTCTAGTAGGTTGGTAGAGTTCTTGGCTATAAATATGGCACATTTACCGGCTACTCTTTGCTCAGCTCTATCTGCCAGTAAGTAGATATTAAATCCATGACTGAAAGATATTGTGTAATGCCCACAAAGTCTAGAACATTGCAATCTGCATTATAGGATATGTATCCATTTGTGATATATACTATTAAGCTTGTAGTATTCTAAAACCATGCTTTTTAAACCATACTTTATTCTTGATAATTAACACGGTGGAGGCCTAAGGACTCTTTGAGGGCACTAACATCCTGCGCTTCTCTAGTAATTAAGTTTGGCAATAATAACTTCATTTTCTTCCTTAAACATCTTTTTAGATTGAGGCTAATTGGTGGATGATTTCTGATGTTGATATGATGGAATATATCATATGCACAACCAAATCACCTTCATACTTTGCAAAAAAACGCTGTACTTTTTGATAAAGGTCAGTGCTTGGTCCTTCTCTTCCTCAATTAATCCAAAGAGGCTTTCCTAAGGTACTAGAGAGAAAATAGATTTCTCGGTATCAAGGCTAAGGCCTAATCTATCAGAATGGCCAAAATATAAAATGTTAGACTTCTTTGACTGATAACATATGCACAAAGGTAATAATCTATTGACGCTTTATCTGAATAGGGTATGCATGCAAAGAAGCTAGAAGTACATGAATTTCGCCATGGTTAGGGGATGATAATCCCAAATGCGGCAACAGGTTTTTGAAGTGGAACAGCCAAATGTTGTTATATTTCGCTATAAAATTCTGAGGAACTTAAAAATTAACCTTGGTTCCCACAATAAGTTAATTGGCTGCCAGAATGTCAATCTATAATTAGTGCATAGCGGAATACTTTTAGATTCTGCAATATAGTGGCTATTACTACATACAACAACAAATCCACTGATAACCCACAAGCACTATACCATCCTTGAACGTTAGGTTGATAAAACCCTCTCTCATGAGGCGCTGGGGCCTCAACTTATGATTAAATATAACGAAAGAGTTTGTCCAATGTTTTCAAGGTATTTTCTTCAAAATAGTATTTGTTTTCTAAGTACTCATAAACGAGGTCTTAATAAGAAAGTCATAATTCTGATTTAGGAGATTGATAGAGGAAGTATTGGAACTAATGAGCTAATTTTGCACCAGCAATGCACTGTATTCTCCTTCAAAAGTTGTGGTCTGAGGGCACATAGTACCATAGATTTTGATGTTCTGTCAGGAGCAAGACCCAGTTTCTTTAACAGATTAGCGGACACAATATCAACTGATGCTCCATTGTTAAGAATTGCGTGAACATTGAGATTATTTTTTAGATTAAAAATATAAGTATACTCTGAAAATAAGAGTTTGCTGGATTTATTTTGAGGACTTCTAAAGTATCAGCTTGACCTAAAAAAGGTTGAACCTCCATGCCTAACTAGGGCTGGATTACATCAAAGTCTCAAGCGGCATCACCACTTAGTCCATTAAAACATGGAATATTGCTAAAGGTAAACGGAAACTATTGTAGTACTAACTTTTGAATTTAAGGCTTCACTACTTTTTTTAGTGCTAACTCAGTTTTACATTTTTCAGGGAATGTTTGGTCGTGGTTACCATACCATCTACTGTTACTCACTGAACCGCTGAAGGTGAGGCGTCATTGTAACCCTTCCACTGGATGGAAGATGAGGCTGGGATTTTCTTTTTACATGGGATTTTTTAGAAGAGGAGGATCTAGAGTATCCCTGTTCTACTCCACATAGACTTTTCAAAGTCCGCCTCTTTCACAGGTTCACTGAATGAATCCTAGGCTTAGAAATTGATTCATGGAAATTATTGGCATAATGTAAAAGTCTTGCAAGATAACAGATGTCCAAATTTATATTAGGCCTATCAGAACAAGGGCTATACACCCAAGTTAATACTTTTAGTTTGGGAGATGGCCCAGTTGGGCAGGTCACAAGTCTCCTGTGGACTTTGATTAGGCGCCATAAAATTAACAGTGCAACAGCGGAGATATATTAATATACATGTACTATAATCTTACTTTTGTAAACCGGTTTAAGAACGCTATACAATTCCATGTACTACACGCAGGCATGTCAAAGATCAATATGGGCGTCATAATCATTATCAATGTTAGCCCTGAACAGCATCTGTGCCTTCAAATAAAAAAGTTCAGCAAACACTTGGATATGTTTGTCTCTTTTAAAAAGATTAAATGATTCCATATTCCAAGTAATCAATCTTTTGGTTTTATCAAACTCCATGATAACAAGATCCCTGGCGTTAAGGTAGGACATGCCAGCCTTATTTTTTTCAGCATAACAAACTCCTAACTCACAGAGTCTAAGTTCATTACCACTTCTAACTTAGTGGTATTAATACTCCGCCCATACTGATCTTTAGTAGGCTTATAATTTGTGCACATTCGCCTTCTTTTCAAACTATATTAAATTATCACAGTTAACCAGAAATTAAATCTTTATGGATGCAGGGTTAACGGGCCTGCAGTGTCACTATCTGACTTCCTAAGATACTAATATGAAAAGGAAGTGACATGGCTGTGAGCCACCATGTTGTCAAGGTGCATGGAAGTTCTAATGGTCATAATGGTTGGAAAAACAGCAGGCAAGTTACACATAAACCACATTGCATTACCCTCACTATTTTGTTCCATCAGAAGGAAATCTGGATCAATTAAACCTCAGAGACACTTGCATATATTCTAAAAAATCATTTACTTAGATTGATTAATCACTTCACTAAAATGGTGGCAGTTCACCTAAAACTTGTTTTTTATCTTAACAACTGTTTGGGGTAGCAGCAACAAGTCTGATCTCAAAGCACTGTTTTAACAAACTAGGGACCATATGTTTTGTTTAGAGTGTTGAGTTTCAAATGTAAGGAGTCAAGATCCTGGCACAAATTGGTTATAAAATGGACAGATCTGTCCCTATCATTATCAAGGCCATCAAGGTGGCGTTGATAAAGTGCCATATCCTTTACTAAAATTTTCACTTGATGATCATGACTTAATAGTACATCAGAAGATAGGACAATGAAAGCCTTTAAATCCGCTCATAATTGACAAATTTTTTCAGAAAATTTGTCTGGACCTTATGGGCAGCTACTATGCGTCAGAGGGTGGCATTACCCTACCCTGAGGTAGTCCCCAAGTGTATGGTCAAAAACATACTTAGTAAATAAAATGCTCAGGGCAGCAAGGCGTTTCCCCTTTATAGACACCTAATAAAAATTGGCGTTCAGGTGTCATAACTCAAGTGCAAAGGTTAATACATCAAAAAACACATAGTACTGTTTGAAGGCAGTAATGCTAAACAAAACTTAACAGAAGAAATCATATTACAGAAATAGGTTTTTATTTAAGAAAGCAAGAGAGTACATTGTAGCATTAAATACTTACAGGTCTCAGAGGCTTGCTCAAGTAATCTTCTGTTCGGCTTTCACAGCTTTTCTAGGAAAAGATACCCTTAAAGATAGCAATTCCGCCCAGATATCTTCCTTCTACCAGAGATCTCATTGTTGCTTCCCATGGTTACAAAGAAGCACTCAAGAATACTAGTCTAAATTATAATATCCAAAATTAGGTTGTAAAGCAAATTGCTAGGGCTTAAGGTATTTCCAAAAAAGATGCAATATGTCAAAGGTAATCTAATTTCCAGAAGATGGCCATGATAACTATGGTAACCCTAATACCATTCTTTTATACTGGCACAGGGCAACGAAAAATAGTACACTAAAGTAAATTAGAAGGGATATGGTAATAAAGGCCATGGCGTTGGTGGCCATAAAATAAGAGATCAAGAGTTTTGACAGTAGAGATTTAGGGATTTGACTAATAAATTAATACATAGACCACTTCTGAAAAAGCATGAGCTTCATGGCAAACAGATTATTATTAAATGATGGAATCTGCTATCTACCTATTAAATTAAATAGGAAATAAAATAATTAAAAAACTATCTTTCCGCTCAGTGTAACTTTTCAAGCAAAACTTATGGAATAAAGCAAATTTGATTGCCCACCATAATTTTGCTCCAATGTCCTCAGATTTTCCGCTGGCTGCTCCAGTGTGGGGCAGTGGTAAAACTCCCCTGATGTTTTTCATTCGGTGGGAAAATGTGCTTGAACTGGATCGCCAAGTCATACCAAACCCTGGGATGATTCATCCCTCTCAAAGTTCTCAACGCACACCTCGCTTGTACCCAAGCAGTGCCTTATTGCCCCCTGGTGCTCCCCCAGATCAACATGCGTTTTGGCCTTAGGGTCAATTATTAGAAACTTTTCCCTTACCAAGACCAAGCCATTATCATAATGGCTCAGGTGGTGATTACTCCCACCAGTTTTATTGATTTCTACACCTACAGGCGTATTTTGAACTCAGCTCTACGTGTGAAGCTGACGCTGCCACTGTGGCAACTGTGCCCCCAGGTTTCCAGGGTACCCCTCTCCCATGATACAGACCCAGCTCATAGCGGATACCACTTTGGTTGTTTAGTTCTCTAATTTGCCCACCCACCTCCCCCCTGCGGTGCTCCACCAGGAGCTTTGGAAGGTTTGGCAGCCTATGGTTCCAACCACATCTTACAAATTTGTGGCCCCAAATGTGGCCACACGCCTCGCTGGGCCTTAGGCATATGCCATTATCAGTCCTAAATTTAGCAAAATCGCCGTTTCAATTCCCACTTGTGCCATCATTCCTTCTGCCCGACCATCTGTTCTGGGCCCACACCAAGGGTAGGCGGATGATCTGACTGTCCTGTTTTGAGTTGGAACACTCAAAACGAAAGTGCCCTTCCTTAGCTGCTTCCAACGGCTCTTATTTTTATCCACTGGCTTCCAATATGCCACCTACCCTGCGCCAGTTTTAGTATAGGGTACAATCCTACCTTCCCCTTCCACAAAGCCTGTTGCTGCAGCCACGCCTGCAGCCATCAATTAGCCTCCTCCTCACCACAATGCCACAAATGGTTCCTCCAATCAAGCATCAGATTGGACACTAGTTCGCTCCCATGCATCCTTCAATGAACCAACCAAACCTCAGGCATATGTTGATTCCCCAATTCAATTAACCAAATTTCTTGGGATCTATTGGTTGAAATTGATGAGTCCAGTAATATTATTGAAGACGCCAATATCTAACTAGAGCGGTTTGTTTATGCTGAACATGACACTAAGCTACCTTCTCTTTTACTCGCCCCTCAGAAAAACTCTTAAACGTTCTGCGGTGACCACCAGCTGACTGTTGAAGCAATGGCTAAGCTAGATTGTCATCAACTCCCCAAAGATGTCACTAAATCAGTGGCGATGCTTGCAGGAGGAATCCCTCCTCTCATTATCCCCTCCACCGCCAATAAGCTCTAAAAGAATATGTTGATCAAATCTCACAAAGCTGCGCATGACGCCATCCAGCACGTGGCAGTGGTAGCACAGTATCCCAAAGCCAAGATTACCCACACCATATCGCTACATTTGTAATGCTCCCTGAAGCATGCATGAAAGCTGAAACAGCTTTGATCAAGTACATTGTCTCTCTTATAGTTAACCGCTGTCTTACTGCTACCCCAATAATTGGAGATTTTTCTCTGCATCCCGCTGACACCCCAAAACCCTTGCTCTCAGCTGTAGCCTGTGCCCTACTTTGGGATGAAGAAAATGCTGAGGAGGAGCCCCCTGATCCCCCTCCCCTTCTGCCATGATGGGATAAGCGGTTCCCGCTGTCCCACATGGTTAGTTGTGATCACGTTTTGTGTGTCATCTGCTCGTTTTGGGCGGCTCATTCATTTTGTTCAGTAAGGATTTATTTTTTTTCTCTTTGAGGTTTGGTAATGTCTGTCCCCTGGTTGGCTTACCTCGGGTTAAATAAAAATAATTAAAATAATATAATCCAGATGGTAGGTCAAACCACTTACGAAAAGCATTAATTAAACACCTTTGCTGCAGCCAAGTCTTTACATCAGAGTATCATGAAATCAGGCAAATGTGATTTAGACTTCCCTTTCAGTTGGGGTGAGTGGGCACGCAAAAGGTAAGCTAAAATGCCAAAGGCATTGCTGCTGAACAATTTAAAGGTGGGATGGAAGGTGGGAAAACCATGTTTGGTGACTTAAGATGATGGTAATAAGCACTGACACCCAGCCAGGTTGTTGCCACTATGGATCCAGAAGGTTTGATCACAAAGCTCTTTTGCCACAAAAGTGGGGCTGGGGCTCCACAGGGTTGTTGGTAAGGATGGGTGACAAGATTGCGGAATCTCATCAGCTGGGTGTAAAGTCTTCATCAAAAGCGACAGATTATGATGCTGAATAGCTTTAAATAGTGGGTAATTTCTAATGAAGTTTTAGGTACAGTATGCCCAGTACATGGTGGTAGGCAAATTTGTTGTTACAATGACCATGAGGGCCCAGTCATTGCGCAACCTATAAATCATCTTCAAAACTGGGATTTGTGGTGGCTACTGAAGGGAAAAATTACAGCAATAAAATTTATTCAGTGAGAGGTTTTTATTGCAAAATAAAGTGAATAAATTAACCGACAATCATAACTTTCAGGGATGATAACTTAAGTACCCAGTTGCTTTAGGGAATAAGATGGCGTGCATGGGAATGGGAGCTCGATTTTCTGACTGAGGGTTGCAGAACTTAGGTGGAAATTTTTAAACTGATGTGGGCATGTTAGCTAAGGCTGAAGCACTGTCAATTCAGCCTCTGGCACCTAGATCACGTCTTTATCATGACTGCATCGCCCAAGTGGAAGCATCTCACTCAACAAGTAGAGGGGACCTCCCAGAGCCATTACACGTAGGGACAGTCCCAATTGGTTGTAAATTTGTTTGTGACAATCAAACTGATAGCCACCAGTTTCTTTGGTTCATTCACAAAAATTTCAAATTTAAGCGAAACTGGGCATCTTTACAAAAGGGAAGAGTTTATTTTTCTTTGTTGGTCTGGAAGAACTTAAACCTGGCATTTGGAAGGGACTTACTTTATTATTCCTGTGTCACTCCCTTTCAGCTGTGACTTCAGTGCAAACCACCTTGATACACTGCATCAATTCACCAGTTGACAGAACTGGAATGGGCGGGGGGACCTTCAGGAGGGCTAGGCCATAATCCACCGCTCATCTGCCATATGGGCGAGAATACCCCATATGATGAGGGGGTTAACCGCCCTCTTCAGACCCTTCTTGGTGGAAAATGGAAACGCCTCCTGGTACAAGCGCAGGGGGAGGACCCACGGACTTACATTATCCATTACAAAATGAGGAGCACTCCCACCAGGAAACTGGATAAGGACGATGTTCTTATGGGCCTTAGTTAGCTTGATCGCCATCAGTTTTGCAACTTTCTGGGGGCAAAGAGCTTCAGGGTGAGAAGCGTGGAACGCTTCAACTGGCTCAGAACATTTTGTGCAGTCCTGAGCTTCAACTTAGCTTTTCTCATAGATGGGTAACCTTTCCAAGCGACGTAGTATCAAATTGATTGCTGCAACTGACAAGAAGCCAAGATAGCATCAACTTCAGCTTCTTCTGACCCCTCAATCATGATCAGTTCAGGTTCTGTCAGAATTGCCCCATGAATGGGGACAACTACGTTACATGTAATATGGGGTGTTGCTTCCAATGAGCATAAACTTCACTTAGAATGTGCCATTTCCCAGGTCCTCTTCTACCAACGAGGCAAAAATGTTTGCTCACAAATTTGCAAGAAGGCACCTTCATTTGCAAGTAAAACATAATAACATAACATGTGACACCACATTAATATCGTGTGGCAGAAGATGCTTCTGGTCAGCAAACTGCTTAAATTACTAATAGCCTTGGTTAGTGTTCATAGACCAAGGACTGGATGACGCAGCTTTGTTGTGCATGGTCATCTATGGCTGGCTCCTCTGGAAAAAGGCATGGACCTAATGAAAACAAAGGATTATAACCTAAAGTAGTCTCATAGAGGTAGATGCCTTTAGATGCGTGAGTTCCATTGTTATACTCAAACTGTGAGAGTGGAAGATCGTCTGCCCAGATAATCTGAGTTGCCACGGCGTAACACCAAAAAACTACTCTAAAATGTAATTTACTCACTCAAATTTGGCCATTTGACTGAGGATGGTATGCAATTAAATGACATGGCGTAATCTTGAAAATTTACAGAAGTTTATTTCAGAATCACGCCATAAAATGAGTGCCAAAGTTACTGATGATTTCCTATGGCAACCCAAACATGGAGAACACATGTCTAGCAAACAGTCTGGCTGTTTTTTAAGAGGTGACGACCAAGGTACAGGTATGAAGAGGGAGAATTTGATGAAGTAGTATATGACTACCATAATGTTCATAAACCCATTGGAGCTAGGCAGCTTGGCAATAAAATAAAGCTGGAAGTTTACAGTCTCTCTGCCTGCTTCAGAGTTCGGAGTAGACTTTTCTTGCCTAACCTATCTGACTTGGACCATTCACATGTCACGCAATTTGCAAATCATGCCAGAATATCCTTTGACAGGCCTGGACAGTTGTAGGTTCATTTGATCAAGTTGAGACACTTCTTATTACCTAGATGCCCCACAGCAAGGGGGCCATGGTGTGCCCGGATGACTTCATCATGTAGGAGGATTGGCACACACAAGTGTGATTCAGAAGGGATAAGCCCCTCAACCAAGGAATAGAGAATTTTCTTGTGAATGAGAGTACTAACTGTTCCAAAGGTCCAATCCTTCCGCAAAAGCTGATTGGTCTTCTAGGACCCTCAAAACCAGGGGCTCACCTGAATCCAATTATGTCACTAAAATTGTGTAAGGGCAATAGATAAAATTTGGGCTGAGTGTATTACTGTGATAAGGTCTCTTTTGTCCGCCTCTGCCAGACAGAGCAGTGGGTTATTACTCAGAAAGTCGGGGATCACATTTGAAGCTATCTTAACAAACTTGTACTTGAAGTTAAAGCTTGACATGTTGAAGTATGTATAATTTTATCAGTGCATCTACTTTTGCAGCTTGCAAAAGTACAGGAGAGCTTGATGATCAATTCATATGGTTAACTCATGTTGAGCATTCTGCAAAAGGTACTGCCTTTGAGTTAGGCCCACGCCATTGCTGCCAACTCTTGGTCGTAGATGGCCCAGGACTGCTCAGTAGAAATGAACTTACAGGAGAAATAAACAACCAGGGGTTCCACACCATCGTGATCTTGTAGCAGAAAAGCCCCCACAAGGTGTAATACTCATTGCACGATATGATATATGGTTTGGTGTGTCTGAATGTTTAGAGGATGGAGGGCGATAAGAATACCTCATTATTTGATTTTAACGCATATTGGCATTTGTGTTATGAGCGAAGGGAACATTTTTACCATAAGGGGATGCAGTGATGCAGCAAGCTGTGAGAGTGCAGGGGAGTATTTTTTAGGAATATTATGTTACCCAGAAAGCTCTTCAACTGCTTCTGGGTCGTGGGGTGGGCCACTCACATATGGATTCAGGTTACTGGGTGGCAAGGCATAACCATCTTGTGGAACTATGTTACCCAGGAAATTAACTTTGTCACAATAGAATTTGCACTTAGCCGGTTAAAAAAGGACTGTCTTGTACAGAGCGGCCAGCACTGCCTACATTCCTTTTCATGCTTTTTTCAGGTGTGAAACCGAACTAGTATATTGTCAATGTATGTCAATTCACAGGTAATCTGAGGTCACCCAATACACTATTGGTCATCCTACAAAACATTACAGGGGCATTATTCAGTCCAAAAAGCATTATCTAAAACTGAAATATACCTCACATTGTACAAATAGCGGTCTTCCATTCCTGGTTTTCCAACACCCTGATTTGGTTAAAGGCATTTACCAGGTCAATTTTAGAAACCAGGATTTCTTGATCGCCTGACTGATAATTTGATCCATATAGAGGGAATAGGGGTCATGTACTGTGATATTAATCAGATGACCATAATCCACGCAGGGGAAAAGAATTCCATCAGCATTTATTGCAAAGAAAATGGACAAGTCATAGGGGACGTCTCCTTAAATACATAACCATTATTGAGTATATCATTAAAACATAAATCCAAAGCCTCAATCTCTTTGCTGTGTAAGGTTACAGTGAAAATTGATGTTAAACAAGACCACATCATATGAAAAGACAAGTCAAATTCATTATGTGGTGGAAGACAGTTTGCTTTGTCTATATCAAAAATTTTTGGTAGGTCATTAACGCTGGAGGGAAATCTAGTGAAAGGCCACAGGGGAAGTGAGCGTCATAATGGAGCCCAAGTTCTGGGCTTTAGAAAGAGTATTGAGCAAAGGAAACTCGCCCTACACCTGGGAATTGGCGTAAGACAGCGTGTTAAAATCCAAATGGATTTTCACATGATAGCGCTGCCATCATCCCACACCCAAAATGACAGGGAACACCAAGTTGAGCATCTTCAAAACTAATCACAGAAGCTAAAATGATGGACCAAGAAAGGCATCAGGCGCCTTACCCTAAAGAATGGCTGCGTAGCCAATTATGCAACCATCACAGCCGTACCCCAGTCTAAGTCTAATTGAAGCTGCTGGTCCAGCTTTAAACTCAAAAAGCTTTTTCGCCACAACCATTTCTACCAGGGCCTTAAGAGATACCTGGTGCTCACCTATCCAATTTTCCATTGGCAATAGAAAATAAGCATAATTTTTAGTATCGAAAATGGTGCACAATTCCATTGACAGGGTGAAAATAACAATTGGATTGGGTATGAACACCGTCAGCCTTATTAATGTAAGCCCGCAATTATACCTCATTATGCCACATGTTGCTGATGCTCCTAACCTCATGTTCTCCACTATGGTCCTCCAGCTAAAGCGAGCGCTGTACAAAAGTTTCCCCAAAGCTTCCTCACCTTCTCATATGGAATCCTAGGCTGTTAGATGAGGTACCATATTGTTAATTTTAAATATTTTTATGATAATCCCTTTGTTTGGATTATTTGTAAATAATGATGCGTGGCGGCCACCTTTTTGGTTTGACACCACTAGTGCTAGATACAATTGGTTTGGATGTAAAAACGGGCTTGTAAGAGGAAAGTCATCCAACTAAGGGATTGGCTCATAGTCTGCTCAGGATGCTCATCCATCAACTGGAGGACAGATGAATTAAAAGTTACTTGGTCAAACGTGGAGGTCCCCACAAATGTCAGGGCAACAAGCATATACTGCACTGACGCTGGGAATATAAACCATCTCTTTTTCAGCAAATACCTTTATAACAAGCTATACATTGCATGGGGATCTGGCAAAACGTTGCTCAAATGAAGATTGTCGCCATACACATCTGGTCCACCATCTTCAGTGGGTAACCTAAATGGCATGGTTGGAAGATGCTGAATTCAACGCAGCGCGAAAGATGTTTGAATAATGTCAAGTGATAAGCTGAGGGTGAGGGCTTGCTCACAGAATGCTGTCACAAAGAAAACCAAGTTGGATGCTTCAGTGCCCATGGAAAACAGTTGGAGCATGTAAGTGAAATACGGCACTGTCACCTTCAATGCTGAAGATAACATTTCAATAAAAGGGTCTAAGTCTCCATCTTGAATGGCTCACAAAAAAGGCTTCACAACCACCAGCGGACATCGTCTACAATGGCCTCCAAGAGGGCCACACTTTATTAGGCGCCCATCATTTAAGCAAAGCCTGCAGGGGTGATTGAGAACCACACCTGCAGTTTGGCGAGGGCGTCAAACACCTGAAAAGTGATCTTGATGAACGGAACAGCTGAACGTATCACCCTAGGGTTAGTTAAAACTGAAATGAAGGGTTTCAGAACAGACTGGTTAGTGACAAACTCTCCCAACGCCACCTGAGAGCTGCTACAAACTTATCTACTGACCAAACAAACAGCAGGATGCAAATCACTGACTGGAAGTTTATTTGGTAGTTAGAAACCACCGCAGCACCCATCTTATGGAGTGAGGGCGGAAATGGCAGGTACTAATGGTTGATCAATTATTTCATGAAAGCTGCAAATGAGGTTTAGACTGGCCTGCTAATTGAATTGCGTGGGAGCCCAAAAGGTAAGCAGGAATGCCAAAGGCACTTCTGCTCAAATGACTTGAAAGTGTGATGGAAGTTGGGAAAACCATGAACGGTGACTCAAGATGAAGTAAAAGCAAAAATGGCACACAACCTGGTTATTGCCACTATGGAGCTGGTGGGTTGAGGCATGGGAAGCTCTTGCACTACAACAATGGGACTGGGTTTAACTGTAGGGTTGCTGGCAAGAGGGCGGGTGGCGAGATTGCAGAACCTTACCCAGCAGGGAGGTAAAGCCTCTAACAAAAGTGACAGATCCTGATGCCAAATAGCTACGAGCAGTGGGTAGTACCTAAGGATGTTTGAGTATGGTATGCTCAGTTATGACAGTAGGCAAAAATGTTGTTATGATGGCCATGAGGTCCCAGTCATAGTGCAAAGCAAAAATCATCTTTAGAACTGGGGTTTGCGGCGTCTACCAAGAAAATTTGTTCATTGAGTGGGTTTTTTTATTGAAAATAAAGTGAAGACATCAATTGACAATCAAACATGTTGGGGTGATTGCTTACTTACCTGGTCACTTTAGGGAATAAGAGGGCATGCATGGGATATGGAACTTGATTTTCTGACTGAGATTGGTAGAAAGCAAATGGAAACCGTTAAACTGATGTGGGCATGTTAGCTAAGACTGAGTTAATGTCAATACGGCCTCTGACACCCAAATCACGTTTTTATCATGATTGCACCTGCCCAAGTGGAAGCATCTAAATCGACAAGTAGAGGGGACCTCCCAGAGCCATTACACATAGGGACGGTCCCAATTGGCTGGAAACAGGTTTGGGACACCCAAATTAACAGCCTTAAGTTTCCTCAGTTCAATTAACGATTTTTAGAATTTCATTAGAACTGGGCCTTTCTATAAAAGGGGAGGGTTTGTTTGTATTATTGATATGGCAAAACTTGAACCTGACGTCTGAAAGGGACTCACCTTATTCTTTCCACAAAGGTACCTTTCCGCTGTGATTTCAGTGCAAACCACCTTGATATGCTGCATCGATTCTCCAATTAAAGAATGATAATGGGCGAGGAGGCCTTCAAGGGTAGTCTGTAACCCACCGCTCATCTACTACATGGGCGAGATCGCCCTGTGTGATGAGTGGGACGCCCGCCCTCTTTGGACCCTTCTTTGTGGGAAATAGAACGCCCCCTGGCCCAAATGCAGAAGGCGCTCCCCCAAACTTACACAGATGTTCAGAAAAACTCAATACATTAGACTCTTTTTCAAAAATAAATTTTTTGCAAAATTTATCTCCTAAGAAAGCTTTTAGGATAAGTATTTGAAAATCAAAGACATTCTGACAGGATATAAGCTATATAGTTTACTCATAATTATCAAGTATCATAAAAAATCTACCCTAGATATAAAATTTATCACCTTTTTGAAAAAACAAGCTTTTTCAACTTTACCAAGTATGATTACCTCATATTTACTTTGACTTTAAAATTTTTGGGCAAATATACATCTTTTGAACATCAAGGGTATCTTGATTAACAGGTTGGCTACAAACCGCATCCTATATATGACCTTAGAGATTCTATTTAGTGTTCAAAGTCTCTCTACTAGGTTCTTTAGCCTTATATTACTTATATTAGGTCTGAAGTTGAATACTTGGAGATATGTTGCTATTTGTGACATTACCCTCAGTTATTTATAATGCTGAAATTAGGTCTGAACAGCCATAGGAACATAATAAGAAGCTTAAATTTTATATATCTAACTAATAAGAAGACAGAGGCCTCTGATCTAATAAATATGCTACGCACAGCATTAATCAGTGAAATTAAATCATTATTTTTCTTTTAGTCTATCTTTTTACCTCAAATAATAATCAGATAATTTTTTGTCTTTGTGGTTACAGGAACTAATAACAAAAATCTACTATAAATTTTGTCAAGGATTATCTCTAATGAATAACTGTTTCTTTTATTGATTTTTGACCTCATGACTGTGTTACCTATTATTTTTTTTATAATAATTTGTCAGGCCGCATCAGTGAAGTAATGGTACTGTCAAAGTTATGATCAATAATAAACAACCTCACCATTTCTAAACCCTTACTCAAAATTTTAACGAATTTCCTGAACCCAGTAACCTCTAACAACCAAATCATCAATTTACTATTTACTCCATTGCTTCAACACTTCCAAAAACATAGCATCAATAGTGATTTTATATAATTTTATTATCAGCCATTTTCCAGCGTCTCATTATGATTATCAGAAATCTAATGTGCCATGAAAAGACTTGGCTTCCATTGCAATTACTCCTATACCAACAGTAGCATTATAGTCTCCAAAGCATTGCCGTTTTGATTATTCATAAACAAGATCTGGTAGGGGGTATGTGAGGTAATAAATGGTCTTAAACATCAACCACGGTTCAACAAATAAAATAAGGATGGAGGTAGTAATCTTAACCATTTTTCTCACCTAGGGGAAGCTGGTTGGGTTGGGTAGGGCATAGATTTAGACTATCCAGTACAAGGCTTTGAATCAAATATTGGGGTTGGCCTGGTTTTACACTTGATGATGGGGAGCAGTTGCCATGCTATCAATTCCACTTACGTTGGAATCCCACAAAGGTCCAATCTTCTGTATTACTTTCTTTAATTTCATCTCATTGCAGCGTTTAAATTAGAGGGTAAAAGCAATTTTAGGACTAAAATCTGTATGTGTACTTTTATAAAAAGTAGTTGTTGCAAAAATTCGCTTGGGTGGTTTCCTTGACTTACTCCGCTGAGGGAAGCTAAAATTGAGAGCACAAAAAAGGGCACTGCCATTATAGAGACGAATTAGAGATTAACCATCATAGGTTGTGGCAATTTTTTTCAAAGAGGGCAGAATCTTTTAAAGTTCATTAAATCATAAAAGTTTTTTGTTGCAGGTATTTTCTTTTTAAAATTATATCAAATAACCTAACTATTTATAAACAGAGTGTTGGATTTTATAATTGTAGGGAATGAGGGGGATAGCTTAAAAAGGTCTTATGAAAAATGAATTTGAAAATGCTTCCAGGGTGCTGAGAACATTTGCACAGGGTCGTTTCTCAGTCTTCTATAATCTGGGTTCATTAGTTACATAGGGTAGCTTTTCAGTGAGCATTCTGGAAATTTTCGCCATTTTATAAGTGACAGAATTTTTTCTTTGCTTTTATATAGTTTTGTTAGTGTGAATCTGTTTCAAATATTGTCAACGGGCTATTGAACTTAGATGCTTGGGGAATTCTCCCTAAATTGAGCACAATGGTTTCGCCCCTTTTGGGATTTTGATTTTATTCTGCTGATTTTCTCATAAAACTCTTAGCACAAATACCAATTTTAGCTAAATAATCTTGAAGTAATTAATAAAAATGATGTTATAATTGGAATTTATAACAGTTTAAAGAGGAGGTGAAGTATATTTGAGGAAGTAGTGGACATCAAGCGCTCATCCAGGGTATGCCTTAAGTCTGCTATCTAACTAACGACAATGACCAGGGCCCTTCCCTTTCTTGATTAAAAGGGATGTATTGCCCTATCCATTAAAATGGCCACGTAAGAAACACTTTTAATAGTAGGCCAATTGCTAAGGTTTAGTCCATAATGATAAGACAGAATTGTCCCTTGATTTCATGAATATTATATATCTTCCCGAAAAACCAAAGTGATATAAAGTTACCAGTTAATTTGCACCAACTTGAACTAGGACTTATTGTTTTTAAATGTAGGGAACGCCATTTTGGAAGGGGATCTGGTTTACAAAGTAGCCTTTCCAAACCAGTCACATGACTATCCAGGTGATTAAAACAAGCCCTTAATCCACTGTCAGTACAAAAAAGACTACATTGTGCTTCCCCAGTTAGTATATAAAAACCTCTATTTTTAACTAAGGCTATATTACTCTAAGGGTATCTGTGTAAGTCCAAGGGAGTGTCCTTATGCTTGGACTGATTGGGGTTTCCCTTACTTTATTAAAAAAGGTCCAGAGAGGCCAGCTGTCCCCTCATCTCCCAAAATGACCTCGCCCATGTGGTGAACCATCAGTGGGTCACAGTCTACCCTTTAAAAATCCCTGCCGCCCATTCCTGTGTTAACAACTGGGGAATTGTTATGGTGGGCCAAAAGATATGCACTAAGGTTTTGGCTAATAGGGACAAACATGGTACAGATGTGGCGAGTCTCAACACTAGGCTGACCTTGAGTTTTGGCAAATATATCTTACAGCGCCAAACCTTCAGTAAAGATTGCCAACAACATCAAATCTTTCCCGTTGGTGTTAAAACTAAATCCGCCAAACCCTGCAAGGCCGAACAGGCACCAGAACAATTGGTGCAGGAGGTTTGGGCATCCCAAACCTATTTCCGACCACTTGGGACCATTTATATGTGGGATGGCCCTGGGAGGCTCCCATTAATCACTAAGCAAGATGGCACTGCTCAAACTGATGTAATTGTGGCAAAACCACAATTTGGGCGCATAAGGACAAATTGATGATGACTTGGCCCATTACCAAAATTTCAGAGTAGGTTCTACTTGATTAACTTCTTCCACTCAAAGTTTAGCAGTTTATGTTGTAAACTTCAGGGTCTGATTCCCTGCATTCCAAAACTTATTTAAATTGACTAGCATTTAAGAAGTCATCACTCACAGGGATGATTGATTTTCAATTTTCTTTATTAATTTTTAAAATAAAGTTTCACTTGCTCTAAACCCATCTATTTAGTCTAAACCAATTTCCCAGTATCTTACAACGTCCACCAATGTGGAATTATGGGGCACGCAATGACTGAGCCATCATGGTCATGTTGGTGACCTTGTTGCCTTCCACTGTTAACTAAGCTAATAAAGTTAGAGACTTTCTGAACTTTCATCCAATTTACAAAGCTATTTGCCACCAGCATCTTGGCATTTTATGGACGAAATTAGACCCCTCCAAATGAGTATCTGCACTCTCACCAATGGCTCCATCTCAAGTTCCCTCATGGGGAAAACAAAACACAATATCCCAATCAAACATTTTCCCGCGCCCAGGCTTGTATCCTTTGCTAGACAGCTTGGTTTTTACAGGCTACTTTTCACCTTTGTGGCCCATCAGCGCTCATTACTCGCTACCACCCAGCCCATCTAAACGTCATTTAAACATCAGTGCCTTTAGAATTCTGGCTCAACTTCTGGTGTTTTGCATCCTGACTGGAAGGCAAGTCTAAACTTTAGGCCGCTTCCAAAATAATCCTTTTTTGATACAGATTACCTTTTAATTTGGGGGAACTAACATGATCAGTTGGAATACTATGTTTAAGTGCCAATTAAAAAATTAATTCATACTACAACGTACACTTTCTGCAACTCTGTACATAACGTTAGTATGATGAATCATCTGGGATGTTATTGCCATGCTGAAACAGGGCAAACTATTGCTGTTAAAGCGGTTAACTGTCACAGCTAATGACATTTTTCATAGGGTAGACCTCCCTTTCAATGCTAACATATAAAGCCAATGGAAGTAAGGACAGAACTATTAAGAGATTAGTGATCTCATTATGGTCATTGAAAAAAATAAGTGCTTGCTTTACTTGTCATAACTGAAGCTAATTGTGCAAAAATGACTGAGATCAGGAGAAAATTACTAGGTACTGTGATGGGAATTGCCTTATAGTGGTTGCTTAGCGTTCTTTGCTAACTGGGCTACAGTAAGAGCCCCCAAACAGGATACAGCATGATAAATAAAATTTCGTGTCCATTGGCAACACTGGTATCTTAGAAAATACAACACTATTAAAGAGAGACTTACAGTGTATTAAAACAGTTGGGGTTCAACCATAAGTAGTGGCAAACGTAAGTGCTACACTGATTTGGATCTTTGGTGTTCTTCCTGACATTTAAGGAGCAGATTTCTTCTTTTTAATTGGAGATGGTTTTAAAACCCTAAAAATTATTTCAGAATTTTAAACCATTTTTTGGGGAATATTAAAATACAAAGTCTTTTTAAGCACCTTCACTTGTTTATTTTTTACATAAAATAAAGAAGTAGAACTTGGGAATTATGCTTAGGGAAGTTCTTGTGGAGTCCACAGACAGCTTGGCTTTAGGGGCCTATTTCAAGAATTATAAACCACGAATATCTCAACTAGACCCATTATAGACTGTCTAATAGGAATCAGGTCATTAAATTTTTTGTAAATATACTTTTATTTAAGTTAAAAATTTTGACCTTTAATTTGTTATATGGTCAAATACTGACATTTTTTGAATAGTGTCAATTATGCTATGAATTTCAATTTTAATTTAAATTTTCTGAATAGTTTCTAAGTTGAGGCTTTGCAACCCATCTTTTTTGAGCATATTCCCCTCAATAGAAATTAAGGCTATGATGTGGTTAAGGATAACCTTGACTGTCACAGGTACGAGGTTTACAATGTTATCCAAGCTTTACACTTTAAAAGTAATAAAAAATCAAAAACTTATCACCTCAAAACAGTTTTAGATAGTCAAATCCTTACAAACTTCCCTATATAGTAGTATCACAGCTGATAATTGTTTATTTGCTCTTATCAGATAATCAGCTATATATAATAAATTTTAGGTTAATTTCACTCTAACCCTTTTTTTAAGGAATTATTATACAACTTGGTTAAAATATTATTGTGAATTTCAGCCTTAATTTTGTTGATTTTGTCTGACTCTGCTGTTAGCACAAAACCAGAACATACGCTGTGGCCTATTCCAACAAGTCTGCAGATTCCTATTTTATCAATATTCACCTTAGTTCCTATTAAACTTACTCAGATCTCAGGAAATCCTTACCTTAATGCTCTGAGTCAGTTTAGTGTGTATTATAACTAAAAATTGATTGGAAACATTCTGAATATAGTCCTTAACATTTCTTTCTAATGCTTACCCGCTTTGCCCTCTTCTTGCAGCTCTTACTTAAAGCGTTTCCCCCAGCAACTGACTGCGCTCAACTTTCTTTGAAATTCTCTGAGAAAAACCTAGATTTATTTGTGAGTTTCTTCTACTTTTAATTTTTAAAGGTAGCCCAATCCACTCAGTTACCCTTGTTGAAACTGCTCACTGTATTGGTACAATTTTCTCCCTCCTAGCCTTGTTCTTTGCCTTCATAGATGGGTACCTTGAGGGCGTTGCAGGGCTCCCCTCACTCAAAAACATATGCAGTATGCTTTACTTATCACTACTCACTTATCCCTAGCTTCCTCCTAGAACTCAAGCCATAAAAGGAGATTTTTAACAAACTGTCCAACCTTAGGGCTTGTCATAAGTACCAGGGCAAAGAGTTAGCAGAAGTCCTTCTCTTCTAACTTCTTCTTCATTATATTTCTGAGGTAGCTCACCAGTGTATACTCATCTTAGGTGAGACTAATAAACCTTTTGGAATTTCTCCCTGCTTTGGTTGCTTTATAAAGTCTTACAAATTTCCTCCTGCTAGTTTGAAAATAATAACCCCTTTTTGCATCCAGCTTAAGGAGATTTAACTACTGCCCAGTACTTACGCCTGTTCCAAGAAAATGCTTCAAGACTAGAATCTTTTAAACAGTTGAAAATAGACCCAAGACAAACTTTTTAATAATACTGGTGCCTCCTTTAGCATATATGTAATTTTCAACCTCCTTGTCTGAGACTTACTCCATTCTCACATCTATGCTATCCCATAGCATTTGCGCCTCCAAACCTAACTGTAACGCTGAACTTCTGATCTTAGAGCTTGAAAACTCTGTCTCAGTTATGCATTCTAATGGACTTTCTATTTATTCCTGACTCCCATAAAGTTTCTGATCCCACTATGACATATCCAATAGAAAATCTGGCTGTCATGGAAACCTTCAACCTAGGCAATGTATATCCTCCTAACAGTGTTGCCAAATTACTGCCTAGAACTGGCAGTAAGCTCACAGGCAGAAGAGACTGAAACTTTCATTATAGGTAGGGTCTACTTACCACTGGCCGTGACCCCCTTGCTCCACAAAAAACCTCTCACTTTTTCCACAAAGTAGAGGGGTTAGCAAGTCTATCTCCTTAGATTCAGTTAAATCACTTTACTTTAGCTCTAAACCCTCTGTTGCCATTTTATACTCTATGATCCCCTATCAACCTGTAGTCTCTTTTAGCCATATGTAACAGCTCTTTTCTATTATACTGGAGTCACCTCCTTGGCTGACTCCATTAAAAAATGGGTATAGTTTATGGCAAAGATTGAAGACAAGCTCTCCCTAGCTAATACCTCCAGAAGCCAGGCTGTCCTCACTGGAATGATTTACTGAGACAAAAACCTTTCTCCTGATGAACATAAAGCATCAATTTATCACATTACAAATTTCATGGGCAACTCACAGGCAATGTTAAGTCATACTCCATAAAGTCCTCCATGGAGCTTTCGTCTACTCTCCCTGCTGGGCTCAGAGCTAACTTACCTTACTTTAACTTCTCAGCAAATAAATCTTCATCTGTTTATTACTTTTTCATAGCTACTTTCTCATCCTCTAGGAAGGGCTTCCAAGATCTCACCTTTGTAGACAATGATGCTACTAAAAACTTTATTTGCCAAGAGCTCGCAGAGCCTTAAAGCTGCCCTTAGTTGTAAGTCAGTTTGTAAAGGGGGGCTTCTAAGGCTATCATTAGCTAACAAGTACTGTCCCCTTGTTCCCTTCGCTTCATGATATGAACACTTTTGGAGACTTTCTCTACGATTAAAATTTTCTGTAACCAGTTATTCTGCTTAGGCTGGTGGCGACACTTTGAAATGTTCATTAAGCTTGCAGACGCTACTATTCAAGTTAAGTTCCCAGGTGGAGCAACAGTTACAATCCCTTTCTTGATGAAGATGCTACAGCGCTATCAAATAGGCGGTAATATACCCAATACTGGCTGCCTCTATTCAACCAACTTCAACACCTGCTCCCTCACTTATCTTGCTTGAGAGTATCAAGAATTACTAGGACATGTTTGATCCCTCTAAGGCTCGCTCGCTCACTCCCTGCGCATTAAGTCTGACTTTGAGTTAAGCTGGACATTGATATCGTCAAGATATTATTATCCATCTAAAACCTATTTCTGAGAGAGGAGGCCACTTTGGACATTTGGGTTGACAACACGCTCTTTAAGGGCCAAATATTAAAAAAATCTTTCCTGTTATACCATCCTCTTATATTTTTGGAGAAAACTGATAGCTCCCTTTGACCCTGCATTGACTATGTCAATATGAATAACAGTAAGTTACCTGAACCATCCGCTGCCTCTGGAGCAACAGATTGCCCGCTACGTGGAGAAATCTAGGGTATTCAGCAAGATAGATTACCTTAAAGTCTTTAACCAGATTCATAGAAAAGAAGGACAGGAGTATTTAACCTCTTTACATACTTGGAAAGGCATATACCAGTTCAGGGTCATGCTATTTAGAATTTAAAATGCTCTCATTGCTTTGAAAGGCTTATTGACACTATATGTCAGGGAGAAGATAAAGAAAGTTTAGAATATCCTATAAGTTGGGATGCAAAAGCACTCAAGAGTCAAGCTAGTATTCCAGAGGCATTGCCGCTCAAATGATGTTGATTTGAGTGGGAAGGCATGTGGATATTGAGTGCCAGTGAGCTGCAAGCGTAAATTTGGGTCTGGCAAGGAACTAGGCTGTTGCAACTCCAAACCCAATGGGCCTGGTTGCAGGGAGTTGCGCAATTGGGTTTGCTGATTTAATACTCTACATAAAAGAGTTATGAACAAAAATGGAGGTGAGGGGACAGATCCTCACTCGAAGTGGAGACAAATTGGACCACAGGATTACAAAATCCTGTTGATAGATGGCCTCAACAATAGGGTTGAATTCCCAAAATTTTTACATGATACGCCCATTTGACTATAGTAGGAGCTATTATTACTATCATGACTGATATTGCCTAGCCAATGTAGGGCCCAACGGGCCACAAGGTTAGTGCCATAGGGAGCTTGGCAAGAAAAAATTTAAATAAATCAAAAATTGGGAACTTGGGGAGATTTTAGTAAATAGTAATTTTGGAAAATTGACCATCATTTTCCCCAGTGTGTTATAACTGCTTAAAGTTGTCAATTTGGGGAATAAAATAGTAAAGCATGCAATTAGGCCTCAACATTTGACCTAACCTTGTAAACTTTAAGGATGGAAAAACAAAATTAATCCACTCCAACTTCAAAGAGTCAGCGGTGGGTGTTGGATATTCTTCTTCTCAACTTCTGAGAAAGAATGTTGGAGTCTGATCTTTGAATAATATTGTGGCTATCAATGATATGAATATTAATGTCGAAAAGACCTTTGCAGATTCTCAGTGGAATCCTATCTATCAGGATAATATGATCTATACCCAAAATTGGCGCAATATGGTAAGAACTGATAATAGTATTGCTCTGACTTCCCGGCTAAATTTGAGGTATTCAATAATGCACAGGTCTGATCACCTCTGAGGTGAGAAGATTTTACTTAATGATGATAGGTTGCAAATTAATGAATCATTATTACATGAGTCTGACCACCTCCAAGGTGAGAAGATTTTACTCACTGGTGATTGGATACAATTTATCAAATCGTTACCACACGGATCAGTTTTTCCTCAAAATATTTATCTTTGATCTGATAGGCTGAAAGCCTATATTTCCTAATTTGGATGACTCAGCTTTATAATACTTTTGCCTAAAATTCCCATGGCCTCGAGAATTTACTATTTTAAATATGATATACTAGTATTGAAAAAAGGGCTTTTCTCTAGTCTGCCTTAGATAAAATAAAAACTAAAAAGTAAAAACTTAGTTTTATTTAGAGTTTATTATTTATTATAAATATACCATTATAGTATCCAGTAGCACATAGCACCAGCGAGCATAACCCTTGCTGGATTCTGACAATTTGGTGCTCGCTACAGGGGCACGCCTGTGCACTAACTGTAGTTACTAACATGGAGGCTGTAAACGTGAGCAGCTTTTCTGATTCTTCTTTAACTGAATCACGATTAGTTGCTCTTGAGAAGCAACTAGCCAGCTCTTTCTTCCGTCTTAAAAAGATAGAGCAACGGCCGTTCAAACTACCTATAAAGGACAGATACACCCTGGGTGAAGGGAGCATTGCTTCCTATTTGTACGTTTATCAAGCCGCGATGGATGGCGCCACTGATAAACATAAAGTTCAGTATATTCTTCCTTGTTTAAGCCGCAAAGCTCAAGAGTTTATCGTTCCTCACCTGGATCCTCAGCACACCTGGACAGATGTTAATAAGGCCCTCTTGGCTGAATTTGGATCCAAGCAGAGCTTATATACAGGGAAAAACAGGCTTTCATGCGCCTTACCATGTATGAGAGTGAAACCATCTTTAGTTTTGCTGAGCGGTTCTCTACCTCACTGCTCAAAGGCTGGCTACGTCTAACCTGCTTACCCTGGATGATGCTATCACCGCCATATTAACAGGGTTAGCTTCACAACCCTCTCTCGCCAGGCATATCATATCAGTGAAACGCCACTTTACAACTTTCCATGATATAAAAGAGGCTTTGTTAGATGTCGCCCATATTCCTTTAGGTGAGCTGCAGCCTATCGAACCTTTGGAAGTGAGGCCATCTGTGCCTATTCTCCCTGCAAAACCTACTGCTTCGGTGCAACTTAAAACAGACATCCCTCATTAATGCAAAGCGGAGATCCCTTATTGTGGTTTCTCTTTCAGCTCAGCCAATAGGTGCGCGCCCAAGGGTATATCCTCCAGAACTACTGGGGTTGTGAAAATGCCGGTTAAAGCAAAGCTAATTACCCACCTCTCGTGGCTGTCTCCCCCACTTCAATTGCAACCTTGCCCATGGGTGAGAATACCCCTGAGGCTGACTCTGAGGGGGTTACAATGATGTTGGGCACTACTTATTGGGAGCTCCCGCAGAAGTGGAGGTCCCTGATCGCCTAAATGCCAAAGGAGTAGATGAAACCACCATACCTGAGGATACTTACCTCCATCAAGTTGTAGGTTGTATGGCAATTATTGACACAGCCAGCGATGCTGATCAGCTCCTAGGAGCTTAATTTACCCTTTACAGCGAGGGCATACCATGCAGTATATTCTGGAGACTCACCCTGAGACCGCATGTAAATTAACCTCCACTTTTCATCTCAAGGAGGTCTTAGCGCTGTCAGCCAACTTTGGAAGCACACTTACCAAGGTTGAAGAAGTTGTTCACAAAGTTCAGGTGATGGATATCCTGGATACAGGTTCCCCAGTGAATGTAATCTCATCTTGGCTGATGAAAAGATTAAACTGATGCCTGACCTGTATTATGCCAAAGAGTTTGGAACTGTGGGCCCAAACAATACCCGTGCCCTTGCGCTTACCTCTCTTCCCATTTGCATTGGGAAGCTTATCCTATCAGCCCCCGCTGTGGCCTTAGATAATAACTCTATGATATGCTCATAGGTACTCAGTTTATGAGTGAGTATGAAGGCATCATCAACATGAAGCAAGGGTTCCTATCTTTATTAAACTACGAAGATCCATTAGTTTTATCCAATAAAAAACCCATCAAGAATAACTACACCTGCCTGGTTAAATACCCTTTTCCGCTTTGCCTTCACACTATATCACCTCTGGGCAACACTAAGAAATTGCCCTATTCAGTGGAGGCTAACGATGGTATTTCATTTTATGTGGCAGATGAGGTGGTGATTAAGCCGGGTGAACAACGAGTGGTTGACACGAAAATCACGCTCCAAATCCCACACCACTGTTTGTTGCACCTCATAAGTGTTGAGGGCTCTAGCCCTTTAGAGCCTCGCGTATTAGATGGGCTACTAGACCCAGCCTACCAGCGACCTATTACTCTACTGTTGGGAAACCTCACCATAAAGGACTTGATCATATGGAAACACCAAGAGGTTGGCCGAGGATTTTTAATCCCTTTGGAGGACGTTGAACAAATCCACTTATAGGGTCAATGGCAGATTTGGGTTTACCCTTGGACCACCTGGTGTGTACCTTACCAAACGTCCATATTTCAGATGAGCTGACCCCAGATGAGCTGGAGAAAGTTCATTATCTCCTTGATGACTATAGTGACATATTCTCCAAGTCAGCTCACGACTATGGCCACATGAAGGGCTGGTGCCACTTCATTGATGTGGGTGATGCCCATTCCATTCGGTCAAAACCATATTGCAAGTCAAAGGTGGAGGAACAGCATATGAGGAAGAGACTCACACAGTTACTGGATGCGGGGGTTACTAGTTTCCTCTCAAAGCTCTTGGTCTTCCCTACTGTTGTTAATTAAAAAGGGAGATGGAGGTCACTGGATAGTCATGGACTACCACAAGATAAATAACCTCATGAAGAAGGATAGCTATCCTATCCCTAGAATTGATGATGCCCTGGCCCAACTATCCAGCTCAAACTTCTTCTCAGCCATGGACTTGGCCAGTGGCTATTGGAAAATAGACCTTTCTCCACAGAACCAGGAGAAATGCGCTCTCATCTGCAGTGAAGGTCTTTACCAACCCACTCAATTACCTCAAGGGTTGTGCAACGCACCTGCATCTTTTCAGCATGCGATGGATCATATCTTGCAAGACTTAAAGCTAACCTGCGTTATTATTTATTTTGACAATATTACTGTGTTCTCAAAAACCTTCAAACCACCTCTATCACTTGAAGGAGGTGTTTGGAAGGCTACGTAAGTCAAACATCAAGTTGAAACTATCAAAGTGCACTTTTTTCAGCGAAAATTGGATTTCCTTGGCCACACCATTTCGCAAAAAGGAATCCAACCACTACAGAACAAGGTCTAAGCCATTGCAAATATGCCTCCCCCAAGAATTTGTGGGATATACAGATATTTCTAGGGATAATGGGGTATTACCATCAGTTCATCTCTAAGTTCTCGCAACTCAATGAGCCCCTTGTTCGCTTACTGAAGAAGTATATCCCCTTTCAATGGGGCGCTGAACAAAAAGCCGCTTTTGAGACCCTGAAGAAGCTACTACAACGACGCCCTATCCTATAGCACCAGATTACAAAAAACCCTTTATCCTGTTTATGGATGCCTCAGACTACGCCGTTGGGGCCGTCTTAGCCCAAATAGATGAAAACGGTATTGATCATCCTGTATCTTATTTCTGTAAGATGCTTTCAAAGCCCAAACGCAACTACAGCATAACAGAAAAGGAGTGCCTGGCTGTTTTGTTGGCTGTAAAGCACTATCACCCTTTCCTCTATGGGACCATCTTTACTGTAGTTACTGACCACGCTTCATTGAAGTGGCTACAAAATATGAAGGACCCTACTGGGCGGTTAGCTCGCTGGGTTCTAAAACTCCAGCCTTATGATATGAAAATCAAACACCATGCCAGAACTTGTCATATGAATGTGGATGGGTTGTCTCGCCTGCTAGTCCTCCATTTAGATAATAGCGAGGCAGAAAGGTTAAATGATCTATTAATGACTCCCAATGAATGGGAGGATGAAGATAATCTGAATTAGAAGATGTTAGCCCGCCACTCGCGCAACACCAAAGGTGAAAACAGGAAGTTGTATAAGCAGGTGGGGGCAAGTGGCTGCTTCACCTCCAGCCCTCAGAACGCGTACCTGCCAACCTCGAAGCTCACTCCATTTTAGGCCATGGAGGGGCAAAGAAAACTTATGAGTGGCTTAAGGATCGATACTATTGGGATGGAATGATGGAAGCTATAGTTGATGTCTTGGAAGCCTGCCTTACGTGCAAGGAACAATCTGGTTTCAAGACTAGATACCAGTATCAACCAACTACCCTGAAACAACCTTTCCACACTATTAATTTGGATGTCGTAGGTCCCCTTCCACAGTCTACTAGTGGCAACCGCTTTATCTTAGTAGCCATCGACCACTTCACTAAGTGAGTTGAAGCTGTGGCGCTTCCTGCCCAAACAGCTAAGGCAACTGCTACTTTCATACACCAACACATTTTTGCTTGGCATGGCTGCCCCCAAGTAATACTCTGCAATAATGCCAAAGAATTTTACCTCTAAAGTAGTCAGACTCCTGGCTACCTCCATGGGAGAACAACTCTTTTCAGCTCTGTACAATCCATCTACCAAAGGGGCAGTGGAAAGAGCCAATGGAACCTTAGTTTCTATCCTCCACAAAATGGCCTCTTCTGATCCACTTCACTGGGATCAATTCTTACCCAGTGCCCTTATAGCCTACCAGATTAGTTATCACCAGATTCTGAAAATGTCCTCTTTATGATTTTTGTATGGCAGGGAACCAGGCACACCTGCTCTTCTAGCTAAGGATGTCTTCTCTAGAGGAGAGGAGCCTGAGAAAGCCATGCGAAGGTTAGCTAACCGCATCATTCAGCTTCAATCAGAGGGTATGACTAACCTAGCCAAAACGGTCACTAAAGAAGGACAAGCTGCCAATGAGCTTTGGGCTCCCCTACCTTCATTACAAGTGTCAGATATGGTCTTATATTACCACAATTGCATAACTCCTTGAAGTGGCAAGCTTGGATCAATCTGGGAGGGGCCATTTATCATCATGTATAAGAGAGGAAATGAGTATTCTATAAAGTCTTTGGCTACTGGAGTTACTATAAACTGGGTACATGGCCGCTTCCTATGGCCCTACACTCCCCCCAACATTCTTGAGGGGGGCAATGTCAGACTTTCTCCTTTTCAACTTTTGAAAAAAATATCGGAGGTAAAAATGCCCCCAAATCCAAATCTACAATCAGCCAATTACATGTCCAATCTTCTAACAATACTTGGTTAATGAGGATATGAGTACAATCGGCAAAAAGACCCTGGAGGATTCTCGGTGGAACCCTACCCATTGGGAAAACATATTTTTAAATAAAATCAGCTTAATAAAAAAACTGATAGTTGTATTGCTCTGACTCCTCAGCTGAATTTGAGGTGTCCATTACCACATGGGTCTGTTCTCCCCCAAGGTGGGAAGATTTTACCTGCTGGTGATTGGGTGCAATTTATCAAATCATTACCACACGGGTTTGTTTTGCCCCAGAATATTTACCCTCGTTCTGATAGGCCAAAAACTTAAATTCCCTAACTTGGAAGACTCAGCTTCTTAACACTAACCCCAAATTCCCAAGGCCACAATATTTGAACTAGTTTAAATATGAAATACTAGTATTAAATAGGAGAGCTTTTTCTGGTTTGCCCCGCACAAATAAAAACAAAAAGTAAAAACCTTTAGTTTTCTTAGGAGTTTATTATTTATTTTTGATATTCCATTGTGGGATCCAGCGGCACATAGCACCAGCGAGCATAACCCTTGCTGGATTCTGACAGCCACAACCAGCCAAATTGGAAGCAATATTAAATGAAGAGGCCCAAATCCAAGCGGGAAATTCAAGTATATTTGGGCATGATTGAGTACTATCGCCAATTTATTTTTGACTTTGCTCAAATTAGAGAACCTTTGTTCTATATAATTAAGGAATAAGGTATCTTTTGACTGGTATTTTGGCCTGCCAGGAGGCATTTGACCAGCTTTTTTTGTACCATTAGTTGCACCAGTGTTGCGCTATCCTGACTTTGAATGAGAGTTTATTGTCCAGACAGATGCGTCATTAATGGCAATTAGAGCCATTTGTCCCAAGTTGGAGAAGATGGCGAAGAGCACACAGTAGTCTATGCTAGTCAGACCATAAATGCCCATGAGAGAAATTATACTGTGACAGAAAGGGAATGTTTGGCAGTTATATATGCCTATAAACAATTATAATTATATCTTCAAGGAGCGCATTTCACTGTGGCTACTGATCATGCATCCCTAAGCTGGCTTAATAACTTGAAGGAGCCAGAAGGACGTTTGGCTCACTGAGCATTTAAGCTGTAGGCTTATGACTATACTATCAAGCATCAGGCTGGTGCTAAGCATCAAAATGCTGATTGTTTGTCTCAGCTGCCCATTGTGGCAACTCTCTGTCAGCCTGCGGATACCTCATTAAAGAAAATGGTTAGTTGAGCATTTGCTTATGAGCCTGAATCAGTGCAGAAAATTCACTTCAAATTAAGTAAGAACACATTCACCAAAAAATGAGTCTTTCTCAATATGATTGATAGAATGAAATATATATTTTACCATCCTTTGTCCTGAGCAGATTTAATTTTGGGTGCTTTTAAGGCCACCAGCCAAGGAGGTTTCAAAAAAAAGGAGCCTCTCAAGAAAAATTATAATTGGGAATTAATGCATTTTGACATTCATGAAACTTTGAGCTGTTGCCAAGAGTGCCAAGGGGAAAACTCTTTCAAAAAGCTACTTTGTACCAGCTTGTTTGGCCCAAATTCTCTTAGCACACTATATCCATAGATGTGGTTAGACCTATCCCGATTAGCAATGCAAAAGCCAAATATATTATTGTGGCAATTGATCACTTGACAAAATGGGTCGAAGCCAGGGCTATTTGGGACTTAGGAGCCTCAACAACTGCTAAATTCATCTTAGAGCAAGTTATTCATTGGCACAGATGTCCTCAATTCATATTGATGGATAATGGCACAAATTTCACCACAGTTATTCTCAAGAAGCTCAATGAATTATTGGGTTTGCGTGATGTTCTGTCAACTCCATACCACCCAAAAACAAATAGTGCAGTGGAATGAGTCAATGGAATGCATGTCAATATCAAAGAAAGCTGACTTCTCAGAAGCCCTTCAAATGGAGTAAATTCCTCAGTTCAGCCATTTTTGCCTACAACTTCTCTTACCATTTGGCCACAAAGATGTCTCCATTCCAAAATCTATATGGGAAGCACCCAGCTTTATTGCCATTGTTGTATTTATTGCTACCAGAATCCCAAGAATTAGATTATTCTCATTATGTTAAGCAGCTTGCAGAAACCTTAATTTAACTGAAAGACCAGGATTTTAATAATAGCTTCGAACTTTGTAAGGCCTGACATGAAAAAGATAAAAAAACAGATATAATATTCCTGAATTCACTGTTGGGGATGAGGTATTATATTGTAATACCCAAAATTTAGGCCAAACTCACAAGTTAAATTACATTTGGGTTGGCCCATTTGACATTTTATCTAGACTTTGAACTTCTCCTACACTATTAAGGAGAAAAATTCTGGGCGTTTCTATAATTGAGTTCATGCTAAGTTTCTAATAAAATTTAGGAAAAGGGTCAATTAGAAGAAAAGAAATCAAACATAAGTATACACAATTATAAGAGAAGAAATAAATATGGGAAATAATAATAATAATTTTATTTGAGGTGGGCCAACCTTGGGACAAATATGCCACACCAAAGAGAGGGGGAGAAAGTGAAATAAAAGGGGCCACGACCTAAACCCAAGTACTGTGGGAGAATGTTGTGGCCAGTGTTCCCATGGGATCTGGCGGTGTTGGAGGGGGTTTGCTTGAGCTGCTCAGTAAATTTACGCTGTTGAGGCAGGGTTGCATTTCTGGGTTGACGGTTAAAGAAGGGTAGTGGAAGCCAGCTCTGCACCATCCTCTGAAGTCAGCGTGGAATTGTTTTACTAAACAACCAAATATTGAATGATTTAAATATCTTTGTTAAATTGATTGCGAATCTCAACTGGATTTGGGGACAGATTTTGAATTGTTTTGAGGAAAATCGTGTGAATTGTCCATAGGGAAAATGCAAAAAGTAACCGCTCAGAGAATTCAGGGATTGGTGATTCAATATAAAGTGCCATAAGATTTGTGATCAGACAGAGTTTGGTGGGTATGTGGTTGGATGCCATCAGTGGCCACACTAGTTTCCATACAAGCTGGGCCATTGGGCATTCTTTCATCCTATGCAGCAGGGTGTATTTTTCGCCGCATACTCTGAAGTGCTCCTGGGTTAAATTATACCACTCAGCTGTTTGGTAGGCCCTGTGCAGGCATTGCCAAACATGCGCCCTGATTTATGGGTGAAGTAGATCGTGGGTTGCAAATTTCCAAATTTCTTTTTGAGTTTTTTCATCATATGGCTGATCATTATGATCAGGAAGTCAATACAGGATAGGGTTCATGCTCTTGGTGGGGGGGTATTCTGCCACTGAGACTTGTGCACCCCTGCTTCCTGGGCGTAGGCATGGTTTGCAAACCCTCAACTGCATTGCCCCCTTGTGATACTGAAAGGGAACAGCCATGCATCTTGACGAATGATCTTCAATACCACATGGGAAAAATTTGAGGACTGGTGTGGGCCGTGGGCATTCAGATTGGCCGCCAGGTAAGATAGGAGGGTGTTTCAGGCTGTGGGATTGGCAAGTCTGAGATCCTGGTCAGGTTGATTTGTGCAGCATGCGACCAGTGGTTCAGTTTGGGGGGTTGGCTTGTTACTCTAATAACAA